>JARGCV010000497.1:275000-346134 GCA_034064705.1 Bothrops alternatus | reverse complement strand
TTCGGTCTTCAAGGAAGAAACAAATAAGTCCAGGCCAAAAGCACCTTTGGGACAATCGTGACCTGGATGACACAGAATCTCCCTAGACATCCCATCAACAGCTCCTCCTAAAACGAACTCAACTGAGATTGTAGTTAAAGAAGTAGAACATGACATCCCTGCTGGAACAAGGAATCCAATGTTATTCTTTAGCATCTTGCAACCTTGTGAACCAAACAGGGACAGAGGGGTGTAAAAGAGAATTAAGGATTTCTTTTTTAACCCATGACCACTTTTTCTATAACTCTGCTTGCTATTTACTGTGAGGTTGCTAAACTGCCATTATTCTTTCTGTCTTTCTTCCAGAGAAGGTGAATAAATCTACACAAAGCCCAGGTCTCTGCCAGTTAGGCTGCAGTTAACTTAGGGCTAGGCTTTGGCTCCCTGTAATATATTTTCTATAAATGTTACTTTATCATTTTAACATTTTAACCTTCAATTATGATTTTATTAAATGATTATAAAGTACAGTGCCCAGAGACCTCCCCTGAGGTGATAAATGCTTGAGAAATATGATAAAATAGAGAGATGATAGATAGATGATAGATAGATAGATGATAGATAGATAGGAGATAGATAGATAGATATATGGATAAGTAGATGATAGATAGATAGATAGATAGATAGATAGATAGATAGATAGATAGATAGGTAGATAGAGATAGATAGATGGTAAGTAGAAGATAGATAGATAGATAGATAGATTAGATAGATAGATAGATAGATAGATAGATAGATAGATAGATAGATAGATAGATGGATGGATGGATGGATGGATTGATGGATGGATGGATGGATGGATGGATGGATGGATAGATAGATAGATAGATGGATAGATAGGAGATAGATAGATAGATAGATGGGTAAGTAGATGATAGATAGATAGATAGATAGATAGATAGATAGATAGATAGATAGATAGATGGATGGATGGATGGATGATGATGGATGGATAGATAGATAGATAGATAGGAGATAGATAGATAGATAGATAGATAGGAGATAGATAGATAGATAGATAGGAGATAGATAGATAGATAGATAGATAGATAGATAGATAGATAGATAGATAGATAGATAGATAGATAGATAGATAGATGGGTAAGTAGATGATAGATGGATAGATAGGTAAGTAGACAGAGATAGATAGATGGGTAAGTAGATAGACAGACAGATAGGATAGATAGATGGATGGATGGATGGATGGATGGATAGATAGATAGATAGATAGATAGATAGATAGATAGATAGATAGATAGATAGATAGATAGATAGATAGATAGATAGATAGATCTCCTTTCTGTTATGAAATCTCAGACCAGGATCCCTTGCTCAAGAACAGTACATGCAATGCACAGTTCTGAAGAAGCTTCTTGGATGAGAATTAAAATGTTTTTCAAGGAAAAAAAGACCAAGAAAGTCCTTTGGGACAACCATGGTCTGGATGATGGAGAATCCTGGAATAAGTCCTGGAATAAAACTGTAGAGATTCAAATTCAATATGATGAAGCTAAGACATTAATGGCTAACACATTTGGCTATTGTGCTAATATAATTCATATCTGAGTACCAGATTTATTAGCAGCTTGTCCCGCTACTTGAATCATCCAGCTTGTCTCTCTTTGTTTTTTAAGGAGAGAGAGAGAGAGAGAGAGAGAGAGAGAGAGAGAGAGAGAGAGAGAGAGAGAGAGAGAGAGAGAGAGAGAGAGAGAGAGAGAGAGAGGAAAAGAAGACGAATTCTTGCAAATTGAAATGTTGGTCTGTGAGTTTCAGAGCACAGCATGAGCATAAATCCTCTTGGTAAAAGATAGTTGCCAAGACGAAAAATTTGGAAGCCACTGAGATGATGAGCGAGAAATTCATTTGTTGTAGAGTTGTGTAACTTCCGTAGGCTGCACTCATGTTGGCATTTTTCCAGGTGATTGGAGAGTGTCTGTTTGTTCTTCAGAAAGCTTGCTGTACACTGGAAGCTTAGAGGTGGCTCAAAGGCCGAGCAACTGTTGGATTTGAACCTTTATTTAGTCAACTCATCCTTTCAATGGAATCTTTGCATCAAGCGCACTTCCAAATCACACCTTCCGGATGACTTACCTGGATCCAGCTGTTGTGGGTGCTTTCAAATTTATTGGCGGTTCTAGATTTTTGTGTATATATACACCACATATTTTAGGGTGCACTCAAAGACTCCTGGAGAAAACTCTGCCTCCACTTTGTTTAGGGGTTTCTCTGCTGAGTGCTTCATCGCTGGAGGTTTTTAAGAAGAGACTGGACAGCCACTTGTCTGAAATTGTATGGGGTCTCCTGCCTGAGCAGGGGGTTGGACTAAATGACCTCCAAGGTCCCTTCCCACTCTATCTGATTGAATAGCTTGCCTTCAGAAGTTGTGGATGCTCCATCAAGAAGAGACCAGACAGCCACTTGTCTGAAATGGTCTAGGGCGGGGGGGGTCTTCAAACTTGGCCCTTTGGTGACTTGTGGACTTCAACTCTCAGAATTCCTCAGCCAGGCTGAGGAATTCTGGGAGTTGAAGTCCACAAGTCTTCAAAGGGCCAAGTCTGAAGACCCCTGTCTAGGGTCTCCTGCTTTGAGCAGGGGGTTGGAGTAGAAGGCCTCCATGGTCCCTTCCAGCTCTATCTGATTAGAATCCCATTTTCTCCAGCAAATAGGGAGTCCTTCTCGAAACAGCTTGCATGTTGGGCGTGTAAAAACAACCGTTTGGAGCTGCCTGCATTTCTTCCAGAGCTGTAGGTGTCAGTATAAACATGGCTTTGAGGTCAGCTTGTTCGGGGATGTCATGCGAACCCCTTGAGCTGTCCCTATTATTGAAGGAGTCGGCATTCAGATGTTCAGCATGCAGGGGACGTTGTCTGCTTGGCTGTTTGAAGCTTTGGCAGTAACAGATGACATCTGGTGACTAATGGGCTCAGATGTGAAAGCCATTCCCACAATGCTTTGGGGCTGCAGCTGCTCCAAAGCCACAGCAAGAAGCTAGAAACAGTGAAGAGAGGATCTGTTGAGGAGAAGGAGAGGGTGTGTGTGTGTGGGGGGGGGGTGAAACCACCCTACGCAAATCAATACCTCCTGATTTTCTGAGGAAGTCAAACGTGGTCTGGACTGCAAATCAGCTCTGCCATTCGGGCTATTGCTGCTTCAGTGGGAAAAGGTCCATGCAGCATCTGGCTGTTCTGAAATGCATCTCTCTCTCTCTCTCTCTCTCTCTCTCTCTCCTCTCTCTCTCTCTCTCTCTCTCTCTCTCTCTCTCTCTCTCTCTCTCTCTCTCTCCTTTTTTCCTCTGTCTCCTCCTCTCCTCTCTCTCTGTTCTCTGTCTTCTTCTCTCTTCTCTCTCTCTTTCTCTTCTCTCGCTCTTCCTCTCTTTTTCTCTTCCACCCCTCTCTTTCTCTCTTTTCTTTCTCTCTCTCCTCTTCTCTCTCTCTCTTCTTTCTCTCTCTTCAATCTTTCTTTTCTATCTCTCCTCTCTCTCCTCTCCTCTCTCTCTCCTTTTTCATCTCTCCTCTCCTCTCTCCTCTCCTCTGTCTCTCTCTCTCTTCTCTCTATCTCTTCTCCTCTCTCTTTTCTCTTTCCTCTCTCTCTTTCTCTTCTCTCTCTCCTCTTTTCTCTCTCTCTCTTTTTCTCTCTTTTTTCTCTCTCTTCAATCTTTCTCTTCTATCTCTTTCCTCTCCTCTCTCTCTTCCCTCTCTCCTCTCTTCTCTCTCTCTTTCTGTTCACTCTCTCTTCTCTCTCTTTCTGTTTTCTCTCTCTCTTCTTTCTCTCTCTTCAATCTTTCTCTTCTCTCTCTCCTCTCCTCTCTCTCTTTCTCTCTCTTTCTGTTCTTTCTTCTCTCTCTCTCTTCTTTTGCTCTCTTCAATCTCTCTCTCTCTCTCTCTCCTCTCTCTCTCTCTCTCCTCTCTCTCTCTCTCTCTCTCTCTCTCTCCTCTCTCTCTCTCTCTCTCTCTCTCTCCTCTCTCTCTCTCTCTCTCTCTCCTCTTTCTCTCCTCTCTTCTCTCTCTGGAAAATGGCAGCAGATTCTGTGCTGAATCCCACTGAAACGAAGTTTGATCTTTTCCAGGCATAAGAGAGAAAAACACCCCCTCCCCATTCTTTGGATTTCTTTTGGTTGGAAGAGAATGGCTTGCAAGGGAGAGATGGAGAAAGGGAGAGAGGCAGGAGACCCTTCGGGATAAAACTGAGATTTACATGAATTTTCCTGAGTGCTTAGTCCAGCTCAGGGCTGTTTACAGATATCCGAAAGAAACCTCCTTTTTAAATCAGATTGGCTTATTCGTTAATTTCCTGGCTTGAATGAATTAGAATAACAGACTTAGGTGTTCTACAAGTTTTCTCTTAATTTTTAATAAGGACCCGGTTTAAATCCTAATCTTTTGACTTCATCTTTTTTGCCATAAGAATGGGCTTATATAAAAGTGCATTGCCTTCCTCCTTTTTCTTTCAAGCTTAGTGCACACGTGTGCCAATAATGTGCACGTGACAATGCATGTATACATGTGCACCCCAGCAGATGTCCCGGTGTGTGTTTCTGTGGCTTTGTGTCGCCTTTTGTAAAGGACTGTTGTGCACATGCTAATTGTCACAGCTGTGGATATTGATAGCTGAAATTTAGCAATCAAGATTTTACTATTAAAAAGTAAAGAAAGAAGGCTTGATGAACAGGTCATAGCCTTGGGAGGTCTGAGCAATCCAGGAATTAGAATTTATCAAAATAAAGATGGCAATGCTTCTAACCAGGAGGAGGAGGAGGAGGAGGAAGAAGAAGAAGAGAAGAAGAAGAAGAAGAAGAAGAAGAAGAAGAAGAAGAAGAAGAAGAAGAAGAAGAAGAAGAAGAGGGAGGGAGGAGGAGGAGGAGGAGGAGGAAGAGGAGGAGGAGAAGAAGTAGGGAAGGAGAAGTAGGAGAAGGAGTAGTAGTAGTAGGAGGAGGAGAAGGCGAAGAAGGAGGAAGGGGAGGAAAAGGAGGAGGAGAAGAAGGAGGGAGAAGGAGAAGAAGGAGGAGAAGGAGGAGGAGGAGGGGGAGGAGGAGGAGGAGAAGGAGAAGAAGGAGGGGGAAAAGGAGGAGGAGAAAGGAGGAGAAGGAGGGGGAAGAGGAGGGAGGAGAAGAAGTAGGAGGGGGAGGAGAGGAAGAGAAGGAGGAGGAGGCCATGTCCAACTTTTTACGACCCATGGACCATATCACACCAGCCTACCCCCCCCATCCTCATCTGTCTCCCAGGGGTTGCCCAAATTCATGTTCATTGCATCCATGACACCATCTAACCATCTCCTCCTCTGCCATCCACTTCTCCTTTGGCCTTCCATCTCTCCCAACATCAGGGACTTTTCCAACGACTCCTCTCTTCTCAACTGTGTTTGAACTTCAGCTTCAATACGTGTCCTTCCAAAAAACACAGTCAAGGTTGATTTTTCTTTACAACTGACTGATCTGATCTCACTGCAGTCCAGGGACTCTCATCTATCTTCTCCGACACCATAATATAGAAACATCCGTTCTTTGGTGCTCAGCCTTCCCTTATGGTCTGACTTAATTCCTAGGGGGCAAATGAGGAAGCAGTTCCTATGTATCTAATTTAAGAGAGATTAGACAACCATTTGTCGGAAATGTGACAGTTTTTCCTGCCTGAACAGAGGATTGGACTACCAGAAGACCTCCAAGTGCTTTCCAACTCTGTTAATTAATTTAATCAGAATGGAGCTGGAAAGGGTCTTTGGAGGTCTTCTAGTCCAACCCTCTGCTCAGGCAAGAGACCCTATACATTTCAGACAAGTGGCTGTCCATCTCTTCTTCTTCTAAACCTCAAGTGTTGAAACACCCACAACTTCTGGAGGCAACTTCTGTTCCACTGGTTAAATCTTCTCACTGTTAGGAAGTTTCTCCTTAGTTCTAGGTTGCTTCTCTCCTTGATGAGTTTCCATCCATTGCTCCTTGTCCTGCCTTCAGGGGCTTTGGAGAATAGCTTGACTCCCTCTTCTTTGGGGCAGCCCCTGAGATATTGGAATTCTGCTATCATGTCCCCCCCCCCCAGTCCTTCTTTTCTCTAGAATGGCCAGACCCAAGTCTTCATATGTTCTTCATTTGTTTCCAGGCTTTTAATAATCTTAGTTGCTCTTCCTTCCTGTTTCCAAACATCGTTTGTGGTCATTCATTTAGATAGTGGAAAGGCGTGTGTGTGTGTGTGTGTGTTTGTGTTTGTGTGTGTGTATGTGTGCACGTGTGTGTGTGTGTGTGTGTGTGTTGAAAATCAAGGACTTTAGTTTACTTGCTAGTAATTACTAGGTAAGAACCTCTCAGATTTTGAAGGTAGTTTGGGCTTTGGTTTTTATTTTAATGTTGGGGTTCTTTGAAAAAGAGTTCCATTGTTATGGAACACAGCTTATAAACTTTTCCATCTTATTTACAGGGATCGTGTAGATTTTCTGCTGTCCAACATTAACACACGGGTGCTCCATGAACTGGTAGTCCAATGTGCAGAAGAACCAGGTATGGCAATTCTGAGGAAATAGATGAAACCCACAGGTAATTTAAACTAGTCCGGGACTTTGTGGGTGATGTCTTTATTTCCCCGGGAAGTGAGAGCTCTTTGGGCATTTTTGGTGATGTTTTGCATCCATTGATAAAAGAGACTGTTGGCAAGGGCTGAATGTTAGATGAGCAGGCGTTGCTTTCTTCCTTCCTTTCGTTCTTCTTCCTTTCTTTTCTCTTCTTTCTCCTTCCATCCCTCCTCCCTCCCTCCCTCCCTCTCTCCCTCCCTTCCACCTTCCTTCCAATTCCTCCCTCCTTCCTTTCTTTCTCCTCCCTCCCTTCCTCCTTCCATCTTCCTTCCTTCCTCCCTCCCTTCCTCCCTCCCTCCCTCCCTTCCTTCCTCCTCCCTCCCTCCTTCCTTTCTTCCTCCTCCCTCCCTCTTTCCCTCCCTTCCACCTTCCACCTTCCTTTCTTTCTCCTCCCTCCCTCTCTTCCTCCTTCCATCTTTCTCCCTCCCTCCCTCCCATCTTCCTTCCTTCCTCCTCCCTCCCTCTCTCCCTTTCTCCCTCCTCCCCCCTCCTCCCTTCCTTCCTCCTCCCTCCCTCCCTCCCCCTCCCTCCCTCAATCAACCTCTGTTCTCTTGCCTAGGAGCTGGACAATTAGGGAGACTAGCCCTGTTGTACCAGCTATGGAGATAAGTTTCCCCCTTTCCTCCCTAACCCAAATCTCAACAAATAAGAGCTAGCAATGAATAAGGAGATAAAATGTGCATAAAATGTGCATAAAAGGGAAGGGTTTCATCTCACCCTCCCCTCCCAAACAACACTTGCATATTTCCTGCAGTGGCCTCTTTCCCAAACCAAGCCCAAATCTCATGAAAATTCAGCATGTTGCTACAGCTGAGCTCCCTCCAGCTTTCATCCAAAGATGCTGTTTTTGGTCTAACCAACTGGCAATTCCTTTCCAGCAGAGGAAGCAAAAATTCTCTTTGCAAGCCACAGCCACCGCCTCCTCCTCCTCCATTCAGCTAGCTGTCATTTTAAATGAGGGACGCTTCATGGACAGCTGCTCCTTGGGAGGCATTATATGAATTAGAGGAGGAAAGAAAGTCATAAATAAGAAAGATTTAGACTTCCCTGCATCTGCATCATGGAAGGTTTTGCTTCAAAAGGAAACGTTTACCCCAGCCCTTAGCATGGATACGGAAGAATTTCCTCAGTTATTGAAACAGAAGATGGTTTGTGTGTGTCCCTCTGTGGTCTTTCACGGCAAACATGAATTTGCAATGGTTTTAGGGCAAAAGTTTCCTGTTTGTTTTTAGGTCACTCCAGAAAGTCCAACAAATAAATATCGTAAACGTGGCACTGAAATCAATAGTGTCGTAGTTTGCTGTGCAAAATTGTTATGCCATTCCCCTTTAGCATCTTCATTTCTGATTTCTTCCCAAAGTTTTGTTTTATTTTATGCCGTGTACTAACAATTCACCTGTGGAGGTTAGTGGTTAGCAACATCAAGTTTCTGGGTGTGCAGCTGACGAGTAGGCTAGCCTGGCCACTCAACAGTGAGACACTGTACAGCGGGCACAGCAGGACCTGCATTTTCTGTGTTGTATGAAAATAGCACATCTTCCTTCCCCTGTGCCTACCACTTTCTCTAGAGCAGGGGTTCTCAACCTTGGCAACTTTAAGACTTGTGGACTTCAACTCCCAGAATTCCTCAGCCAGCAAAGCTGGCTGAGGAATTCTGGGAGTTGAAGTCCACAAGTCTTAAAGTTGCCAAGGTTGAGAACCCCTGGACTAGAGGCCAGTTAGCTCAAAACCTACTCTGGAGAAAAATGGTTGAGGAATTCTGGAAGTTGAAGTCCACAAGTCTTAAAGTTGCCAAGGTTGAGAACCCCTGCTCTAGAGGGACGATTGAAGACATCCTGTCATATGGCATTATCGTCTGGCTCGGAGGCATTACTGCTTCAGACAGGAAGGCTGTACAGAGAGTGGTAAGGACAGCAGAAAAGATTATTGGAAGTTCACTTCCCTCTATCCAGGACAGGGCATATAAACGCTGCTTGATCAGGGTCTGGAGTATTGTCTGGGATGCTCCACATCCTCTCTGTTGTGTCCTGAGCCTGCAAAAGCAGGCTCGGGACGTTGCATTGGTCCTGGGCATTCCAAAAGCTGCCAGGGATGAGACAGAGCGGCGCCAGCCTTGTGCGCATGCACATGGCGCGAAAATGCTCTGTTCCATTGGTTGACGTTGTCCAGGTTTCTGGCCATATAAAAAGGCCTGCGTGCCTTTTGTTTTTGCTTGGGTGTTGTTAGAAGCAGAATAAAGAGTTGTTCAACATCGCCATGTGTCTTCACCATTCGCACGCGAATGAAGTATACAGCACTCTCCATGCTCTGTTTTCCTGGTTCCCTTCTGGGAGGATGCTTCACGATATCTGAAGCAGAACATCTAGATTCTGTAATAGCTTTGTACCATATACATGTACATCAGAATTTCATTTTTTAATGTGTTTCAGTGTGTTCACAGAAAAAAGTGACACGTAGCAATAAAAGTATTCGTATTCTTTGCTTTAACGCCAGCATTTGTTCAATTGTTTATATATATATGTTGTAAGCCGCTCCGAGTCTTCGGAGAGGAGCGGCATACAAATCCGAATAAAATAAAATAAAAATAAATAAATTTTCGGTAAATGTTTTGGCTGGTAGGACTAGGTAGCAGAATTGGTGGCAGGCTGTGAAGCCCCTCCAGGACATGAAGGTCATGACATCTGCACTTTATCCCATCTGTGAAAGTAGCTGTATTGTATCTGAATCTGGATTTTTAGTTAAATTTGCTCTCAGGGCAAGTTGAACACCATCATTGGACAAGGGAACCCCTGTAAGTAATGTGCGATAAGAATCAGAAATTAAGAAGGTGAAGGATGGAGCTGGTAGGAATTAGATGTTGTAGAACAGAACTGGGAAAGTAACACACATCTTCCCTTCCTCCCTTCATCTAGTCCAATTCCTTACTCAAGGCAGGAGTCTTATACAATCCCAGTCAAATGGTTCTCCAGTCTATTTTTGAAAAAAGCCCATGATGGAGCACCCACAACCTTGGGAAGCAAGCTAGTCCATTGATTAACTGTTCTCACTGTCATAAAACTTCTCCTTACTTCTAGGTTGGATCCCTCTCTTTAATTATCTTCCGTCCAACTCTTCTCGTCCTGCCCTCTGGTGCTTTATTTGTAGGATTCATTTGTGGTGTGGAAAGAGCCATTTATTTTCTAAAATAGCTGTTCCAGCTCTTCCCACCCCGCAAAGAATATCCCGTGGGGAGGAGTGTATGGAATCGCCGTGGGCTGTTTTCCAAAATGTATACAGAGAAGTCATCTGGCTTGCAAACATCTGCACTTAAACAGAGTTTCTTACTTAAACCAGAGCCCATCTCTGTTTAAAGGTATGCTGCCAATCCAGTGCAGGCCTTGTACTGTTTACGGTGGCCTGTTTCCTAGAAATTAAAATAAAAGTTCTTTAGAGGAAATGCTTTGGTTCGGCACTGAAGCACTACATACCAGAGCAAGAGAGAGAGAGAGAGACAGAGAGAGAGAGAGAGAGAGAGAGAGAGAGAGAGAGAGAGAGAGAGAGAGAGAGAGAGATAGAAAGAGACAGAGAGAAAGAGAGAAAGAGAGAAAGAGAGAGAGAAACAGAGACAGACAGACAGACAGACAGACAGAGACAGACAGAGAGAGAAACAGAGAGAGAGAGAGAGAGAGAGACAGAGAGACAGAGAAAGAGAAAGAAAAAGAGAGACAGAGACAGAGAAAGAGAGAGACAGAGACACACACAGAGACACAGAGAGACAGAGAAAGAGAGAGACAGAGACACACACAGAGACACAGAGAGACAGAGAAAGAGAGAGAGAGAGAGAAAGAGAGAGAGAAACAGACAGAGACAGAGAGACAGATAGGCAGAGACAGAGAAAGAAAGAGAAAGAAAGAGACAGAGAGACAGAGAAAGGACAGAAGAAAAACCTCTCTTTCAAAACAGCCCCATCAGCCTGGCTATTCTACCTGCCTCTGCTCCTCCTCGTTTCTCTTTCGTGACCCAGCCAGGGGGGTGACCAAGCCTTGGGAATTCGCTTCCATAAATAAGAGATTGCATTATGAAGCCGAATCCCCACAGCACAGTCTATTATGCCCAATAGCGCATAGGCGGAAGGAAAAGATAGATAATCTCCCCTTGTATTTCTTTTCTTTTCTTTTTTCTTTTTTAAGGAGGAGGCAGTCAATGAATGCAGCGAGTGAGGGCAGGCACAAAGAAACCAGAATGCAGCCTTAGCTGGAGGTTTTCCCCGCACAATGGTTGCCTGGCTGTTGTCAGGCTCCCGACAGCCCAGCCGAGAGCTTGGAGCAGGCAGCTCTCTCCTCTTTCCAAAGCAGCCCACGGGAACAGCACTAGCAGAGAGCCCCCCCCCCCGGGTGTGTGTGTGTGTGTGTGTGTGTGTGTGTGTGTGTGTGTGTGTGACTGCAACGTCATCTCGGAGTGGGGGAGTCCTGCTGATTTCACAATAAAAGCAACCAGCGCCAAGTGGAGTAAATTCTGCCTTTGGTTTTAAAGACTCTCCTTCTCCTCCCATCTTCGTCCTTGCAGTCTCACCCCACCCTCCTAGTTTCCTACAGGGGGGCCCCCATTTCACCAGAGTGTCAAGAAAAGAAGGATTTCGTGGTGCCCAACAGTCTCCTTGTTCCTAGAAAAGCAGTACAGGGGGATGAGAAAAAGGCCTCCCTTTATAGAAAAAAAAAGCAAAACTAAAACTTTAAATAAAGTTACGGTACCATATATTTAAAAGGGTCAACCTAGTTTAATGAAGAGAAGAATGAGGGGGGGACATGATGGCAGTCTTCCAATATCTCAGGGGCTGCCACAAAGAAGAGGGAGTCAAGCTCTTCTCCAAAGCACCTGAGGGCAGGACAAGAAGCAACGGATGGAAACTAATCAAGGAGAGATGCAACCTGGAACTAAGGAGAAATTTCCTGATAGTTGGAACAATTAACCAGTGGAACAACCTGCCTCCAGAAGTTGTGAGTGCTCCAATACTGGAAGCTTTTAAGAAGAGACTGGCCAGCCACTTGTCTGAAATGATACAGGATTTCCTGCCTGAGCAGGGGGTTGGACTAGGAGATCTCCAAGATCCCTTCAAACTCAATTATTCTATTCTATTCTATTCTATTCTATTCTATTCTATTCTATTCTATTCTATTCTATTCTATTCTATTCTATTCTATTCTATTCTATTCTATTCTATTCTATTCCATTCCATTCCATTCCATTCATTACCTATAGGTGGCAACTATAATGATACAGTATTTGTGGGACCCTGTCACAATGAAGAAAATTATGATTGGCAAACCTCAGAAAGCTGCTACAAAAGAGGATGTTAATTGGTGGAGGTTGCCCAGAACATCTTTTAAAAAATTGTGTTCATCATAGGGAAGAAACAAAGGCTGCTGGATTGATGCCATTCTGACACTGATCAAGAATTTCATATCTACCTGGTCTGAATTGAGGCCTTGCAGGAGTATTTTGAATTTCTTGATATAAAATACACAAAACCCCCTACTTTTCTCTCAAGACACGATGGCTATCATCCCTTCCAGGCATGATGAGACTGATGAGCAGATATTTTTTTGGCCTTGAGTTGTTCTCTCTGCCACCCGCTGTGAGTCAGGTGTTTTTCAAATAGGAATTGCCTGAAAATTTACCTCTGGAACATGCATTTGCTCCTGACAGTATTCTGGTCACACATACAAGAAAATGAAAAGGAGAAGATGTTTGTCGCAGAAGTGCTGAAAAGCTTGAACTCAATTCACACCCTCTTTCTTTAATGTACGGCTCACCCCTTTATGCTTCTGAAAGCAAAGAGACTTTGGGCACCCAGGAGAGACGGCTTGAGGGACGGCGTGACGAGTCAAGTCTTTGCTGAAATAAATTGTTTACACCATACCTCCTTTGAACGTTTGGAAAAAGAGGCTTCTAGAAAAACATGACTGGCATTTCTGTGGATGAAGTGAGACACTCATGTACCGTGTATATAAATTTTATAATATAAAGCAATCGCAATAGCAAGTAGGCTAATGTGCCACTCCATAATGCTTTGCAGCACTCTCTGGATGGTTTACAATGTAGAACTGTTATTTGCATGTTGCCCCCCCCAACAATCTGGGTCCTCGTTTTAGTGACCTCAGAAGGATGGAAAGCTAAGTCAACCTTGAGCTCTGTCAGGATTGAACTCCAGGCTTGTACATGTTTAGGTATGCGTATGTGTATATGTATGTGTGTGTATGTATGTATGTATATATATGACTTAGTTTTTAATGAGACAACCATTGATGTCTACGGCTTTTTGTGGGATTCTACTCTCTGACATATTTTCAGGGCCCAAGAACCAAGAAAGACACGTGGGATTACTTTTCAGCAGTTCCTTTATTGTTCCTCACCTATAGACAGAATCTTGCCAGACTAAAGCAACTCTTTGCATCAATGTAGGTTGAGACCCAACTTGCGCCGCCCATGCGCGCTGCGACCCTGACCCGGGCGCGCGGGCGCAACGGGCCGATCCGTGCATGCGCGGCGCGCGCACGACGAAAACAAAAAATAAAAAAAATTTTAAAAAATCAAAAACAAAAAAAACAAAATGGCGGACCGCGGTGTCCGGCGACCCCCGCGAAACGGTCATTCGACTCCGAATGGGGTCGCAACCCATAGGTTGAGAACCGCTGATGTAGATATACTTTAAGAACTGCCTGGGAGGAGCCTTCTTAAGTCTCTTTCTCCCAAGCAAGCTATCTAAGCTTTGCTGCCTCTTTGCCCTCTGAAATGTAGCCCTTCTCTGCTGGGAATCCAGACTACATTCCACCACACATATTAAGTGGCATCCCATATGCCACTACCTGCCAGGTTCAAGAGACAACATTAGCTCCTAGGCTCTAAATCTTAGAATGAGATATCCTGGAGGTGCCTTGGGTGGAGAAAGACCAGAGAAGGATTAGGAGCAGGGGTGGGATTCAGCCGGTTTGCACCAGTTCATCGGAACCGGTAGCTAATCTTTTTGTTGCCCAGGCCCAGAACGGACTTCCAGAAGTGACATCCACGCAGAGAACCGGTTGTTCACCTATTTGAATCCCACCACTGATTAGGAGATGGATTTTAAGGTAGAGCAAGAGAAAGTGGATGTATTTTTTTTTTTAGACAAGAAGAGTCCTTTGAAGGTGGGTAGAGATGGAAAAGTGACAATCACAGATTTGACCGATATCAGAGCCAGAAATTAAAAGGAGAAAAGTAGATGGCATGGCAGAGAGGGAGGGAAGCTCTAAAAGTAAGCCCTGGGAGTTTGTACTGTTTTGTACTGGGTGGGTTGCATAGTATTGTTGCAATACCGTGAGTAGTTTTTGGTCTTTATAATGTTCCCTAATCAGCTGTGTTAGGGAAGAGATTTGAGGGGGCGGGAGGGAAGCCCCAAGTGAAACCAATGCATAATTTATGGAATGGAATGTTTCCTAAATAGTCTTTTAATGGCATTGTAGCTCATTCTCCACCCCTCCCCCCAGCCTTTGGCAATGACCTTCCCTCATTTTTAACACTTGCTTCTGTGTTTGCTGAGACACACCTGGCGATCGCCTGGAGTCTTGGTGGCGCGGTGGTTACAATGCAGTATTGCAGGCTGATTCTGCCATCTGCCAGCAGTCCAGCAGTTCGATTCTCACCCACTCAATGTCGACTCAGCCTTCCATCCTTCCGAGGTCGATAAAATGAGGACCCAGATTATTGGGGGCAAAAGGCTGACTCTGTAAACCGCTTAGAGATGGCTGTAAAAGCACTATGAAGCGGTATATAAGTCTATGTGCTGTTGCCATTGCACCTTAGGAGCTGGAAAACTACCCCTCCCCAGCAAGTTTCTATTCACTATTTTTTTTTAAAAAAAAAGTTTCTCACGTCTTTCGCAAATTTATCAAAATCGGACTTCCTCACCCAAAGCCTTTCTGGATTTCTTTTCTTAAAAATGGAGGCGAAGGTGCAAAGATGATTGGGATTGGGTGGGGGAAGAGAATACAGAATACAGAATAACAGAGTTGGAAGGGACCTTAAGAGGTCTTCTAGCCCAATTCCCTGCTGGAGGAGGAGGTATAGGAGACACCTGTTGTTGTTAGTCCAACCCATCGCGACCTCATCGGCAACTTTCCTCCAGGCCTTCCTGTCCTCTACCATCTTCTGGAGTCCCTTTAAGCTCACGCCTCCTGCTTCAGTGACTCCATCCAGCCACCTCATTCTCCGTTGTCCCTTTCTTCTCTTGCCCTCCATCTTTCCCAGCATTAGGCTCTTCTCCAGTGAGTCCTTCCTTCTCATTAGGGGGCCAAAGTATTTGAGTTTCAACTTCAGGATCTGGCCTTCTAAAGAGCAGTCAGGGTTGATCTCCTTTAGGACTGACCGGTTTGATCACCTTGCAGTCCAAGGGACTCACAGGAGTCTTCTCCAGCACCAGAGTTCAAAGGCCTCCATTCTTTGGTGCTCAGCCTTTCTTATGGTCCAACTTTCACATCCATACATTGCAACTGGGAAAACCTTGGTCTTGACTATACACACTTTTGTCGGCAAGGTGATGTCTCTGCTTTTGAGTAGGCTGTCTAGATTTGCCATAGCTTTCCTCCCCAGATAGGAGACCCTATACCAGTGACGGCAAACCTTTTAGAGACCAATGGCCCAAAATGCAACCCAAAACACTTATTTATCTCAACGTGCCAACAGGGCAATTGAATCTGAATACTGAGGTTTTAGTTTAGAAAAATCAACTCATACATTAACATCTTTTGTCTTAAAAGAAAAACACAATAACAAAGATTTCAATGATACAAACAACTTTTTACTAAAAGGTAAACAGTTTGCATTTGGTATGCTTTTGAACTATGAACGTGATTTTTGCTGTTGTATGCATGCTGATAATTTGTCTAACCTTGGCTTATACTTCGTAAGTTTGAGAGCAACACATGCAGCACTCAAGGTCATCTGTTAGTCTGTTTCTGGTGTCAGATTTGATATAATTCAAAGCTGAAAACAGCGTGCTCGCTCTGGAGGCTCGTTTTGGCTAGGAAGGGGCTTGAGAAATGGCTCTTTTCCTGTGAAAACTTAGCCAAAGAGCGAGGCACGCGTGCCCACAGAGAGGGCTCTGAGTGCCCCCTCTGGCACGCGTGCCATAGGTTCGCCACCCGTGCCCTATACCATTCCAAACAAATATCTGTCCAGTCTCATCTTAAAAACCTTGAACGATGGAGCACCCACAACCTCTGGAGTTAAACCCTTGCACTAGTTAATTGTTCTCCCTGTCAGGAAACCTCTCCTTAGCTGGCTCTCTCTTTGAGAAAAGCAGCAAAGAAGGAACAAAAGAGCAGGAAGCCATCCTCAAAAGGATTCTAAAATAACATTTTTGCATTCCCAAGTAATTCCCAACTCGCCCTGGCAACCATTCATTTCTTCCAACTGACAGAAGTCTCCAATATGAGAGTGGATTGGCTTCTTTTTTTTCCCAGGGGGCCATGTATCTCTTCATCCGCCGCCTAGAGTAAAAAGCAATGCATACGTTTACAATATAAATGTGATTTAATCGACCTTCCTGTCAGCAAGAAATGGCAAGCATATCAAACAAGACCAAGATGTTAAAAGCGGAGGGAGGCAGGGATGGAGGAGAAAGAGAAACTCATCACGCTATTGGTATGATGAGTTTCTGAGCTGGGGTTTCTTTTAGGGGGGCAGGAAAGCCGACTGGTTGATTGTATGGAAGTCTTCCCCCCCCCGAAAAAACCCCCAATGATGAAGATAATTCTGTATCACATGGAGAGAAATGTCCAGCTTTGTATGAAACATGCTTTATGTGGAGCAAGCTTAATAACCCTCTCCTATTGATTGGAATTCCTCCCAGGCCTTGCAGGCAAAGCTGAAATTAATTGTACCGTGGATCATCCTTTCCTTATTTACTGGATCCCAACTGGTTCAAGAGCTAAGCACTGAGAGATTTCTTTATAGCAAGTCTGCGTATGCATCATTACTTAACGCAGAGGTCCCCAACCCCCAGTCTGTGGACCGGTAAGGGTCCGTGGCATGCCAGCAACCGGTCCGCACAAACAAGCAAAGCCCCATCCATGGGATGCAGGCAGCACACAAAACCATGCATTCTCCGGTTCGTGGAAAAACCTCTCTCTACAGAACTGGTCCCTGGTGCCCAAAAAGTTGGGGACCTCTGGCTTAAGGCAAAGTTTGGGGGGGGAGGGGGTTGCTTTTGCAATTTGGGATCCTTCAGGAAGTTTTTGAAGGACACAGTGGGTACCTTAGGTCTTGGAGATGTTTAAGTAGGGATTTTATGCAATAAAACCACCTCTTCAAAGGGACACCCAACATGTCACGCCCGCCTGGACTTGTCCTTTGTCTAATGAAGTCTGGTGGTAGGACAACATTCAAACCTGGCCCAATAAATTGGGTGATGCCTTCCTGTAACAGTGTGTGTGTGTGTGTGTGTGTGTGTGTTGGAATACCACTAACAGAAACAGAATAAAAGAGTTATTGGGACTTTGGAGGTCTTCTAGTCCAACCCCCTGCTCAGGCAGGAGACCCTATACCAGTGATGGCGAACCTTTTAGAGACCGAGTGCCCAAAACCCAATTATTACATTAGATAATTATTATTATTATTATCTAGGAATATTATCTAGGAATTCTTCTTTAACTTTTGTTCTTTTTTTTTTTCCCCTTGGGAGAGGTGAGTTTTCAATTTCTATGTTTAGACATTATGTCTCACTTGGAGAGGCCAAAGAGGAGAGGAGTGTTACTGCCTCTATTTCAGCTTTCGATGTTTGTATTCATTGCTGGAATAAATTAAAGAAGCGGTTTATCCCTCCTTCCCATTTTTGTCACCTTCTCAGTTTTCTTTTTGTTCTCCATTACCTGACTTGACTTTATTTCCTGCCTCACTTGCCTGGCCAAAATATCTGTCCCCTTGCCATGAGGACATTTTCTGCCAACCTTTGGCTGATTTTTTAATAAATCACTGGCTATGCTTCCTTCTTTTGACCCGATGAAATATATCACATTTGAACTGCCTTTGACCAACTGTACTGGCTTTGAACTTTACACTTGGATTCTTGGCTTCAGCTTTGCTGATTTACAGCCTCTCTTGAATAAATTATTCTTTTCAAGGACTGCTACCCGGTTCCTTCAGCGACCCCCTTGTTCTTTGTTCTCTCTGAAATTTCTCCTTATTTAGCGGAAGACCTTGTGTCTTCCCCTTTTCATGCTCCCTTCCCCTTTTCCTCTTTTATTTTGCATTCTTGAGTTCTATAACCTTGCCAAATTTACCTGATTCCTCCAGGGGCAAAAAATAATCTTGGCCAGCTTCCAGGTCCGAGTAATTATTTTCACTCTCCCCTTTACTTTGACCATTGTTTGTGAATCTTAAGTTGCTTCTTGGCTCCCTGCCTTTTAAGCAGCCCTTTCTTTGATTTCCAGCTTCTTTCCTGCTCTGATCTTTGTGGGACTTGAAATATGAAGTGTAGGCATCCAATCTTTCTTTTTCTGTAGGGCACACAGGAAAAAAAAAGGTTGACTTATCTGAGTCTCAAGCTGAGGTCCAGGCGGTGCGTGCCTCCTGCTTATCCACCCACTTTGTGGGACTTCTTCAAAATGATCTCATGGCTTTAGAAGGTCACGACATGTTCTTTGGACATCTTCAAACGTCCTGCTGTCAGCCTGGGCTTCCAAGTAAAAAACGATCCTTAACTCCATTGGTTGAGAAAGCGATTGTTTACTAGAAGTCAAGTAAATTGCAGTAATGTGAAGCCAGAACTGAGAGTTCACGCCAGACTTTTGCCAATTAACTTTTCTCCTTTGGTCTCTTCCCATTGTTTATCTCTCACTGTCCAATCAAGTTTAAAAGAGATATTTTGGAAACAGTCACTCTACGGGTTGGCATAAGAGCTGTGGTAGCGCAGTGGTTAGAATGCAGTATTGCAGGCTAATTCCGCCCGCAGCCAGGAGTTCGATTCTGACCGGCTCAAGGTTGACTCAGCCTTCCATCCTTCCAAGGTGGGTAAAAGGAGGACCCAGATTGTCAGGGGCAAATAGGCTGACTCTGTAAACCGCTGAGAGAGGGCTGTAAAGCACTGTGAAGCGGTATATAAGTCTAAGGGCTGTCGCTATTGCTATTTTTCTCCTAGCAAATGACCTTGAACACTTCGTCGGTTCTCATGGAGAAGGTTTCTCACAGATTCACTTTCCCCCAGGCCCTTGCCCCCCCCACGTCCAGATCCTCCTCCCAGGATTCATGACAAACTGCCAGTGAGGTGGCAGTTCTGACACCTGTAGGTGATTTCCTTAGGAAGTCTACTTGCTCTTGGCCCATCTCATCATTTCAAGAATCTTCTTTCTTAACTCAGCATTTTAGGAGACAATTGTGCACGTCAAGCTTTAGTTTGTCTCCTTTCTAAATCCCAGAGATGCTTTTTTTCCAGGAGGCAACTGGACTTCCTTGTTTTTTCTTTGAAGATGTCTCACTTCTTATCCCAGAAGCTTCTTCAGCTCTGACTGGATGGTGGAGAATGGAAGGATTCAATGCAAATGACCAGCTGTCTGCAAGAAGTATAAATCCTTCCATTCCCCACCATCCAGTCAGAGCTGAAGAAGCTTCTGGGATGAGAAGTGAAACGTCTTCAAAAAAAATGTCTTGTGAAAAAGCATCTTTGGGATAACTATGATCTGGAGGATTGAGAATTTCCATAGACATTTTCTTTCTGAATTTCCTGGACATGCTCCAGAATATTGTTTGCAGTGGCCCCTGGGTTTTGGTGACCTGCTGGTCCCTGAGTTGCTTGTGCAACTTTGTAGAGATGAGATTTCTGCTGAAAAACAAACCATGACTTAAAAGTTTTTGAAGGAAATATTGGCAAGAGACCGAAATGAAGCTAAAATGACTAGCGCTGCATTAAGATGTTACGTTACGGTGAGCGATTTTGCTGCTAAGAGTCTTCACTCCCAGAAATGTGCCAGAGCTGCTAGGCAAGATTAAATAAGACATTTGACAAAGCTGGATACGATGCTTTACAAACTATTAAGGGGATGTGTTTTAATACCTTCTGGAAAGCTGAAGCAAATATTAATGGAGATGATAGGAGACCATCAATTTCTGAACAAAGAACCGAGTCATCACACTTTATTAAGAAAATATTGCCTTTAGTATCTCTCTGTTACATAAAGCTTGAACACCTTTAACAGATTTTAAGTTACACTTTATCAGACAGTCTAGTACAGTGATGGCGAACCTTTTAGACACCGGGTGCCCCAAACCCCCTCCGACCTCCCCCGCCACGCCTGCTCCACTCAACCCATCCCTCACCCCATCCACCTTGTCCCTGCTCTGCCCCCGCCTCACCCACCTGCAGGGCCACCTACAGCTTCCACCGCCTGCCGCAGATCATCCAAGCAGCCCTGCAGCGCCATGGCAGCCATGCCCTCCACCCGTGCCCACAGCATCATCTGCGCAGGATGGGACGTGAGGTCTGAGTCTTGTCCCTGCTGCCCGCCTGCCATATCCATGGCTGCACCCAGGGGCAAGTCTATTTCATACTCTATTCTATTCTAAGGAGAACCAAGGAGAAACTTCTTGACAGTTACGTAGAACAATCAATCAGTGGAACAGAAGTTGCCTCCAGGAGCTGTGAATGCTCCAACACTGGAGGTTTTTAAGAAGAGACTCGACAGCCATTTGTCCGAAATGGTATAGGGTTTCCTGCCTGAGCAGGGGGTTGGACTAGATGACCTCCAAGATCCCTTCCAACTTTATTATTATTATTATTATTATTATTATTATTATTATTATTATTATTACTACTACTACTACTACTACTACTACTATTATTATATTCTATTTCATATTCTATTGAATAGAATATGAAATCTATTCTATTCTATTCTATTCTATTCTATTCTATTCTATTCTATTCTATTCTATTCTATTCTATTCCATTCCATTCCTATTCCTATTCCTATTCCTATTCCATTCCATTCCATTCCATTCCATTCCATTCCATTCCATTCTATTCTATTCTATTCTATTCTATTCTATTCTATTCTATTCTATTCTATTCTATTCTATTCTATTCTATTCTATTCTATTCCTATTTCTATTTCTATTTCTATTTCTATTTCTTTCCATTCCATTCCATTCTATTCTATTCTATTCTATTCCATTCTATTCTATTCATTTTCTATTCATTTTCTATTCTATTCTATTCTATTCTATTCTATTCTATTCTATTCTATTCTATTCTATTCTATTCTATTCTATTCTATTCTATTCTATTCTATTCTATTCTATTCTATTCAAGGCCTATTTCTCCCTTTCCTCCTTCAAGTTAAGTCAAGACCTACCTTCAGTTACTACTAAAAGACATCAGAATGGCCTTTACAAGTCATTTGCAACATAGTTTCATGCTCCTCTTCCTTGTGCCTCCTACAAATCATCCCGCGTGCTTGCAACAGATGTACACATTTTTATATCGCCACTCATTCATGCACATTTGACAAAGCAAGACTCCTGCTTTAGTTCCGGAAGATGCTCTACACAAGAAATTAGAAGTGTTTGAGACACTATCCTTTTAATGATGGCTCAGGATACATGACAGAAGAGTTAGATATTTCATTATCAAGAGGGAGCTAGAAAAAAAAGAGAGAAAGCGTACCTCTAGCTACTCTAGCTATTTGCTGTTAGTGCAACAAATTGTGTCATATTTTAACATCCTACTTTTCCTCAAATTCTGGCAAATTGTTTGCTCGGCATGAAGCATTTTAAGCTGTCACAGCCCTGTGCTTTTCCTAAGGATGAGAACCTCTGATTGAAAGCTCTTCCGACAGTACCTATTTGTAAATCCGTTAAGTTGAACTAATACATGTTAAAACTAGTCAGTTGGTTATTTTGCTGGCTCATTTGGGTGTTAAATGTAAATATTCTAAATATTTATATGTGAAATATTCAGGTGGATGATTAACCCACTATTCTCAAACAATAAAGCTACCTATGCATATTTATTAGTTCAGTTCAGTTCAGTTCAGTTCTGTACAGTAGAATAGAATAGAATAGAATAGAATAGAATAGAATAGAATAGAATAGAATAGAATAGAATAGAATAGAATAGAATAGAATAGAATAGGAATGGAATGGACTGGAATAGAATAGAATAGAATAGAATAGAATAGAATAGAATAGAATAGAATAGAATAGAATAGAATAGAATCAGGAAGGGACCTTGGAGGTCTTCTAGTCTAACCCCCTGCTCAAGCAGGAGAAACTATACTATCTCAGACAAGTGACTGTCCAGTGATGGAGCCCCCACAACTTCTGGAGGCAACTTCTGTTCCACTGGTTAATTGTCCACACTGTTAGGAAGTTTCTCCTTAATTCCAGGTTGCTTCTCTCTTTGGTCAGTTTCCAACCATTGTTTCTTGTCTTGCCTTCTGGTGCTTTGGTGAATAGTTTGACCCTCTCTTCTTTGTGACAGCCTCTCAAATACTGGAATACTGCTATCATGCTATCAAGGACAATTAATCATGGCTGCTCCATCACTGGAGGTTTTTAAGAAGAGCCTGGACAGTCACTTGTCTGAGATAGTATACGTTCTCCTGCTTGGGCAGGGGGCTGCAGTAGAAGACCTCCAAGGTCTCTTCCAGCTCTATTATATTCTAATAACCTTGGAATGAAACTGGAGGGGAGACCAACATGTGATTGAAATGGGATTTCTAATGCTTTCCTAATAAACAGGAGAACCATAAGGCAGACGTCTAATGTGATGTTTTTTTATGAGTATTGGGACTACCCCTTCTAGAATTCCCAGACAATATGGCTAATATACCTTCATCTTGTTACTATAGGCTATGAAATTCTGGAAGGGTGCAATTTTGACGGTCCTCTATTAGATTGTTAGGCCTAATTAAGAAACTTCTGCAGTCTCTTAATATTTTCTTAGCTGCATTCCGATGCTGTAAATATGAGTGGCATGGAGCCATTTTCTTTTATGTTTGCAGAAATCTGACAGGAAGCCTTCAGGAGTATTGGGAAGTAAAAAAAAAAAAGGGGGGGGGGAAATAGAAGGTTTTTAAAAAAAAAGCCATTTCCACATCGTTGCCAAGAATACTATGTGGACATTTTCATGAAGTCATATATAGAGTCTCCTTTAACCTCTTCCTTACCTGAAAAAAATAAATAAATGGAGAAGACTGACTCACTTTTTCTTATCCTCACCTCCCATGGCATCCAGCCAGAGAATTTGGAATTGAATTAATTAATTAAAGGGAAGGGGGAAGGTGATGGGAGAAGGAAGGGAAGATAGTTTTGGTTCTCCCAATACAAGTTATGTATGAGACAGATTACTGTCAATGAATTAATTGCAATATGGGGGGGAAAAAAAGAAACATCTCATTGTGTTTCAAGATTTACTTCCAATGTTTGCATCGTTGTCTGGTTGAAACATAGAGCATAGAATAAGAAAGTTGGAAGGGATCTTGGAGGCCTTCTAGTCCCACCCCATGCTTGAGCAGAAGACCCTATACCATTTCAGACAAATGGTTGTCCAGTCTCTTCTTAAAAGCCTCCAGTGATGGAGCACCCACAATTTCTGAAGACAAAGCTGTTCCATCGGTTGATTGCTCTCACCGTTAGGAAATTTCTCCTTAGTTCCAGGTTGCTTCTCTCCTTGGTTAGTTTCCATCCATCGTTTCTTATCTGGCCTTTTGGTGCTTTGGAAAATAGTTTGACCTCATTGTGTTTGTAGGAGTCCCTCAAATATTGGAACACTGCTAGCATGTCTCCCCTGGTCTTTCTCATTAGACTAGATGTACCCAATTCTTGTAATCATTCTTCTCAGCCCCATAATCATCCTTGTTGCTCTTCTCTGCACTCTTTCCAGAGTCTCAGCAGCTTTTTTACATTGTGGTGACCAGAACTGGATGCAAGTGGGGTCTTACTAAGGCTTTGTAAAGCGGTACTAGCACTTCATGTGATTTTGATTCTCTCCCTCTGTTAATGCCGCTTAGGATTGCATTGAGTTTTTGGGCTGTTTCCGTGCACTTTTGGCCCATGTTTAAGTGATTGTCTAAGATCCCTCTCACAGTTGCGGGCACTGATGATTGAATGAACTCTGTAGTAACAAATAAAAGTTATTCCTTGAAATACGCAACAAAGAGCAGAAATGAGTAAGAACAAATCTTTCAAATCCCCTAAGCAACAGAGCTTATAGAAAAAGTTGGCACTGCCCAATAACAAGAAAAGAGAAAATAAAATGAAGCCATATCTCTAAATCATCTTCCATGGGGAAGCGAGTGTCTTATCAAAGATTCATTTTGTTCTTGAGGACATTCAGACTTCTTACTTACCAAGATCATCTCTCAGATCCTGCATAAACAGGCCTAAGCAACTGACAATGTGCAATCAACCGCCATAATTATTTGAAAAGTTACTTCCCACCCGTTGTCATGCATTTTGTATACATAGTTTTCAAAGTCAACCGAAATGCAGCTGAACCGAAAGGTATCTCGTACTCATTTTTATTTTGAAATTTATGAAAAGGACCTTTCTGTATGCAAAATGTACAAAGCACGGGCTAGAGCAGTTACATTTGCAGCAAGCAGAAGCTATATTTTTGAACACTTTCTTAATTTTCTAAAGAATCCAGTCCCATTGCTATAGCAACTGGTAAAAGCATCCTTCAGGCTAATAAATTGCTTCTCCGTCCATGGTGGATCTGAAAGAGTAAATCTGTATTCCCTGTTGAGGACTATCAGTAGTTGCAAGCAGTAGTTATAGTAGACGGGTCTTTTACCAAAACAAGTGGATTCTAGCCTGCTAGATCTCATTGGCAACAGAAAGGGGCACAAGAACCTCGGTGGCATTATAAATAGGGCTTGCATTTAATACACAGCAGTGTCTGGAATTATTTTGGGATGATTTTTTTCTGCAACAAATCTACCTATAGGAGCATTTGTGGTCTGGGTAATCCATTTGCTCAGTTTCTTGACTAGCTAGCCTAGAGAACTCTGAAAACAATTCAATCTATCAGCTACCCAAATTTCCTCCATTGTTCTGGACTGAAAATAGACTCTCTGGCCTTGATAACGTCATTTTTATAAATGTCATCAGCATGTCAGGTGCCGAACAGATGCTATATTTCAAGGCATGAAATGAATTCTGGCTGATGAAAATATCTCTATATACATATGATATTAATTGCACTAGGAACAGAACTGCATTAAAACACATAAAACAGCTATCATGTCCCACCCCGCAATCCTTCTCTTTGATAACTAGACATACCTAGTTCCTTCAACCATTCATCGTAGAATTTAGCCTCCCTTATCATTTTTGTCGCTCTTCTCTGCACTCTTTCTAGGATCTTTTTGTATTGTAGTGGCCAGAACTGGACACTGTATTCTAAGTGTGCAGCATAAAACGGTACCACCACTTCTTGTGTTATCTTCTAGTCTTCTAGTCCAAACTCCCTCCCAAGGCAGGAGTCCTTATTCCATCCTGGAATAATTTCCTGGAATGAAATCGTATTACACGTTCCTCTCATTTCATGGACACACAACTGTTATGCACCGTCGCGCATAAAAAAGAATTATAATGCTTAAACTCTCTGTTATTTCGGCCGATATCAATAAATGGTCAGATACGGTCTGGAGACCCAGTATAAATGTTTTCAAATTCATTAATTCCTCGTTATTTTTTTTTGTTGTTGTTGTTCTCCTTGAGAGATGTAGATAAAATGTAGGACAATCAAGCTGAGACTGAGTGTGGGCTAATATTCTCAATTTAATTGTAAAAAGACAACGTTACACTTTATATAAGCCATTTCTGTCGTGGCTTTGCTTTCTTCATTCATCAGCATAGGATTTCTTGACCACACTTAAAATAAATTTATGGTTACTTGGTATATCCAGCTCCCACCAAGGCTATGGGGGCAAACTTCAGCAAGGGGGATTTTACGGATGTTTTAGACCAGAGAGTAAATAAGTTTCTTGAAAATGAAGATTAATAGTGGTGAAATTGCAATATAGGAATTCTTGCCTGTCTTTACAGATATTCTCTTGATATATTTACAAGAAAAGCACCCATGTTTTTTCCCCAGAATGCAAGGTGATAGACAGTATTTTGCAAGATCGAATAGGTGTAATGAATTAGCATTTGCGGGTATTGTCCGAATATGATTGTGTTAGCCAAAATTGGTGGGTAGAGAAATAGAGTTGTGAAAAAACTTACAGCCTCTCCCATTTTAGATCCTGTATTTTTTTTGTGTGTGTGTGTGGGGGGGATGTTATAATAAATCAGATGAAAAACAGTTTAGCTCATAGAGAGGACTCTGATTATTGAGGACATAGATCGGTTACCTACTACCCTCTCAATTTTTTGCTTTCAGTATGTTGGTTGAAACTGTTGTGATTTAAATTAAATGAAGTTGCTTGTCCTTGGCCAAGGATAACCCTTCTGACCAAGATTATTGGTTCAGCAGATAAAATTGGATTGGATATATTATTGTGTAAAAATCCTGCTACTCTTAGAAAATTAAAGTGAGAATTAGGCTTCCATGTGAAGGAAAGATACCTAAAATGTGGTTGTTGTTGTTATTGATGATGATAATGGAGGAAGCAGAAGCAGGGGAAAGAGTAGTAGTAGTAGTAGTAGTAGTAGTAGTAGTAGTAGTAGTAGGAGGAGGAGGAGGAGGAGGAGGAAGAGGAGAAAGAGAAGGAGGAGAAGAAGAAGAAGAAGAAGAAAAAGAAGAAGAAGAAGGAGGAGGAGGAGGAGGAGGAGGAGGAGGAGAAGGAGAAGGAGAAGGAGAAGGAGAAGGAGAAGGAGAAGAAGGAGAAGGAGAAGGAGAAGGAGAAGGAGGAGAAGGAGAAGGAGAAGGAGACGAAGAAGAAGAAGAAGAAGAAGAAGAAGAAGAAGAAGAAGAAGAAGAAGAAGAAGAAGAAGAAGAAGAAGAAGAAGAAGAAGAAGAAGAAGAAGAAGAAGAAGAAGAAGAAGAAGAAGAAGAAGAAGTCTAGTTTAGGGTAGTGTAGAAAATACTTTGCAGTATGCTAGAAGCTTGGTTCTGTAATGTATGTACAAGGTGGACAGCTATAATAATAGCAACTTGTCCTGCTGGATCAGACTTATTTATTTATTGTTTAAGCAAGAACTCAAAACTATGGTCTGACTATGCTAGGCCTGCACTCAGTGGCTGAAGGCCATCTTTAGAAATCTAGCACGAAAGGCCACAGAGAAATCATATTTAGTCTGCAAGGCATTGGAGAGAGGAAATATTTGGGAGAACAAGTTCTTTATCTGATGATGTTACCTAGTTTGGGAAATGAAATGTCTTCAAGGAAGCAGCCAAACTCAGAGAGCACCAAGGACCCCTCAGTTCTTGACTGAGGAAGAGGAAGAGGTGCTTGCTGTGAGGAACTTTCTCCAGCACTCTTTCTGTGGCCCACAAAATTATTATTTTTTTAAGGGACGGGGAAGCGAAAGTAAAAAATAATAATAATCCGATTTTGTTGTTCGTATTTTCTCTGCTTCCATTTCTTACAAAAGGCTTCTGAGAAATCAAGAAGAGTGAATTAGTTCAGTATGTGAGCAGAAGAACACACACATTTGAGGCAGTACGTCAGCTCCTTAGAGTGCCAGGAAACCAGAAACTTTAGAACAAGTCTCCCTCTGTTTATTTATCGCCTTCCCCTCAGGCAACATATGGATCTGTCGTGGCCTCCCCTTCGTCCTGTCCTCCTTCTCATTCCTTCACCAAGGAATCTTGCTTAGCTGGGCGGTCTCCAATTTCACCGGTCATCTGCCAACGGCATCTGCCGGCAGAGAAAACTTACTGAAATGTTCTACCTAAGAATGAAAACGTCTCGCCCTCGAAGACTGCATTAAAAAGAAAAAAAAGGATTTAATGGATAGTGGAGGCGGCTGGGAAGAAGATACTTTAAAATATGACCTGCCTCCAGAAGTTGTGGGTGCTCCAACACTGGAGGTTTTTAAGAAGAGATTGGACAAACATTGGTCTGAAATGGTATGAGGTCTTTCACATGCTGTGTGGTTGTCCAGTTGCTAAGTCATGTCTGACTTTTTGTGACTCCGTGGATCATAGTTTATCAGCCCCTCTTGTGCTTCATTGTCTCCTGAAGTTTGCCCAAACTCACGTTCATGGTGTCGTTGACACCATCTAACCATCTCCTCCTCTGCCGTCCCATTCTCCTTTTGCCTTCCATCTCTCCCAACATCTGGGTCTTTTCCAAGGAGTAAAGTATTTGGGCTTCAATATCTGTCCTTCCAAAGAACACTCAGGCCTGATTGAAATGTTACTTTTCGTGTTTTCAAACTTGAACTCAGCAATCTGTAATGCTTCTGTTTCCTCTTGGTATTCCCATGGTCTATTAAGTATTCCATCACAATGTTTTGTTGTTGTTGTTCAGTCATTGAGTCGTGCCTGACTTTTTGCAACCTTATGGACCACAGCGTGTCAGGCTCCCTTGTCTTCCCCTGTCTCCTGGAGGTTGCCCAAACCCATGTCCATTGTGTCAATGACACCATCTAACCATCTCTGCTTCTCCTTTTGCCATCCATCTCTCCCAACATCTGGCTCTTTTCCAGTGAGTCCTCTCTTCTCACCTGCTGGCCAAAGTATTTGAGCTTCAGCTTCAGTGTCTCTCCCTCCAAAGAACAGTCGGGGCTGATGTCCTTGGAAGCGAACATCATTCTGGGTAGAATTCCCTTGACTTAAAACAATGTCAGTACATCCCTCGTCACCCTGTCATTGAACATAAGAAAAAAATTTACCATAATGCAACAGTACATACCGTAGTAACCACACCATCCTTTGGCAAATGACTTAGCCTTACAAGCATGATTTCTGTGGCCTTTTCCCCCAGGAAAAACAAATATTCAATGTAATCTCTCTCTCTCTCTCTTTGTGTTTATCAAGCTAGACGGTTGAGCTGCAGAGATTGCAAAGTGGCAAACAGCCTTTAGAATATAGAATCAAAGAGTTTGAAAGAATCTCAAAGATCTTCTAGTGACTAAGGCAAAGGTGGGAAACGATGGCTCTTTTGTGACTTGAGG
The DNA here is from genome assembly GCA_034064705.1 of Bothrops alternatus. NCBI lineage: Eukaryota > Metazoa > Chordata > Lepidosauria > Squamata > Viperidae > Bothrops > Bothrops alternatus. The sequence goes on along the minus strand of JARGCV010000497.1, from coordinate 317,460 downwards.
ACTTCAACTCCAAGAATTCCTCAGTCAGCATAGCTCAGCTTGGAAACCTCTCCCTTCCCCTCAGCATGGCTGGCTCAGGAATTCTGGGAGTTGAAGTCCACGAGTCATAAAAGAGTCAAGGTGGCCTACCCCTGTTCTAGTCCAACCCTGCTTGAACAGGACAACTCGATACCATTTCAGACAAATGGTTGTCCAGTCTTTTGTTGAAAGCCTCCAGTGATGCAGCATTGACAAGTTCCATTGGTTGAGTGCTCTCAGAGTTAGAAAATTCCTCCTTAGGTCCAGGTTGCTTCTCTCCTTGGTTAGTTTCCATCCGTCACATCTTGTCCTGCCCTCAGGTGCTTTGGAGAATAGGTTGAGTATAGCTAGTCTAAAGAAAAGAAGAAACAGGGGTGACATGATAGCAGTATTTCAGTATTTGAGGGGCTGCCACAAAGCAAAGGAGGTCAATTTGTTTTCCAAAGCACCGGAAGCCAAGACAAGAAACAATGGATGGAAACTAATCAACGAGAGAAGCAACCTGGAATTACTAGAAGGAGAACATTCCAAACAGTGAGGACAATTAACCAGTGGAGCAGAAGTTGCCTTCAGAAGTTGTGGGGGCTCCAGCACTGGAGATCTTTAAGAAAAGATTGGATAGCCACCTGTCCGAAGTGGTGTAGGGTCTCCTGCTTGAAGACCTCCAAGGTCCCCTTCATCTCTATTCTGATTGATTGATTGTACCTATTGTTATTGATAAGAAATGTGTTATATATTCTCTCGTTATTGTGACTTTCTAAATTGGCATCACTGACCTTTCCCTGTCTTTTGTGGCTGGGAAATGTGGTTTAGCAACATCACGAGGTCCAGTTTTCCCAGCACTGAGTATTCCCAAGAACAACTCATTAATGTCCCACTGACCAGAAGCATATGCTTGAACAGATTCTTGCAAATAGCTGCACATTGATTTTCTGTACATCCCAGTAGCGGGAATTCTATATAATTTATGCAGATGATTACCCATGTGAGCAAGCCCTTCCTTTTTTTTTTTTTTAATCATTGCTCATGGATTTTAATGGTTTTAAACAGTTGGGTAATTATGCTTTTATCTGAGAGAGAAAGGCTTTACTACTGTTAAAAATCTCCAAGAGTTTTCCCTTAAGACATTGCAATGGTAATCAATATCATATCTACTTTAAGTAGTCTGAGAATAAGGAGATGCTTTATTTGGATACTTTTCTTCCATAATGTCCCTGGAGATTCTCAGTCATAGAGGTCATGGTTGTCCCAAAGGTGCTTTTTTTCAGGAGGCACCTGGACTTTCTTGTTTTTCTTTGAAGACGTTTCGCTTCTCATCCAAGAAGCTTCTTCAGCTCTGACTGGATGGTGGAGAGTGGAAGGATTCATACTCCTTGCAGACAGCTGGTCATTTGCATTCTTTTTGAGTCATTGAGGCCACTTGGAGGTTTATCTGGGTCTGCTGAGACTCTAGAAAGACTCTAGAAAGAGTGCAGAGAAGAGCAACAAAGATGATTAGGGGACTGGAGGCCAAAGCATATAAGGAACAGTTGCTGGAATTGGGTATGTCTAGTTTAATGAAGAGAAGGACGAGGGGGAACATGATAGCAGTCTTCCAGTATCTCAGAGGTTGCCCCAAAGAAGAGGGAGTCAAGCTGTTCTCCAAAGCGCCTGAAGGCAGGACAAGAAGCAACAGATGGAGACTCATCAAGGAGAGAAGCAACCTAGAACTAAGGAGAAACTTCCTGACAGTTAGAACAATGAACCCGTGGAACAACCTGCCTCCAGAAGCAGTTGGAAGTTTTCAAGAAGTTGGAAACACTGGAAGTTTTCAAGAAGAGACTGGACAGACATTTGTCTGAAATGGTATAGAGTTTCCTGCCTGAGCAGGGGGTTGGACTAGATGACCTCCAAGGCCCCTTCCAACTGTACTATTATTATTATTATGCACAGACAACCTGAGTGGTGCAAATGAGTGTGGAGCCTTCCAGAAAACATTGCAGACTACAGGAACCATTTGCACTTCAGTTTGAGATGCTGACAACACAGACTCATCCCCAACAGTCTGAGCCGGTCTTCAGTGGTGAAGAGATACAGGGCAGAAAACATCCTGCAGCCAAGAAGGCTCCACACCCATTTGCACCACTCAGGTGACCCTGAGGACACAGGTAAACCTCCAAGTGGCCTCAACGACTCTCCAAAAGAAGGCAAATGAACAGCTCTCTGCAAGGAGTATAAATCCTTCCACTCCCCACCATCCAGTGAGAGCTGAAGAAGCTGCTTGGATGAGAAGTGAAACGTCTTCAAGGAAAAAAAAACCCAAAAAGGACCAGTTGCCTCTTGAAAAAGCACTTTCGGGATTCTCTGCTTAATTCAGCTTTATAGAACATGATGAAATGAGTTGGTTTTCCAATTTTTATTTTTTTTTGCTCTTTACGGTGTGCATCTGTGTGGCTTAATCTGTTACTCCTCCTCCTTTTTCAAAACCAAAGCTGTGCATATCTTGCAAGGCTTATTATTATTATTATTATTATTATTATTATTATTATTATTATTATTATTATTATTATTATTATTATTATTATTATTATTATTATTATTTAAAAAGGAGGAACTCAAAATCTAACCAAGCAGAGGTGTGGGGGAAAATCACACCTCTAAGTATGAACTCACTGTAATCTGGGTTCTCCCTCCGTATGATGAAATTGTTGATATTTTAGCAGGCGTGCGGTCGTAACGATCAACAAGGCAATGTACACGGAACAGATCAAGTGCAGAGAGTCTGTTGAGATACTGGAAAACTGGAGTATCCACATGCAGACAACAGCTGGCCAAGCCCATCCCATTGCCTCCCCCCCTTTCTAATGATCAATGGTTCTCTAATGACTTTGACTTCCCCGTAGACATTTGTGTACAGAGCCAATGGCTGCTAGCCCATGGGCTTTCTCTCGCACATGGAAGCAGATGTCATCAGCATGATGATGGAAAACGGGACTCACCTGGAGCACTCATAGGATGCCCTTTCATTTAGCTAACCCCTGGTCCTGGCTTCCCAATCCGCTTGCTTACTGATTTAAGCAATTTCCACGGGTCATTAAGAACAGGTTCGGGGTCTGAGGCCTTCCAGTACATATTCAGTTTGGCATGCGGTACAGATGGCTTGTGACTTTGGCGTATCTCCTGGGGATGGCAGCCAGACTGGAGATAAAGTCTCAAAGCTAGGAGATGATGCTTCAGAGGTTAGGGGATGGAACCTGACTCCGTTCGGTGGCTCAGATCAGTGTCCCATCCAACGAACGTTGAGTAAAACCCTTCATTCTGGATCGGTAGCTTTCCATTTTTTCCATTCTTCCCTCAAAAAAAAAAAAATTAAATTAAAAACTCCCAGAATGAATTAGCTAGCTCCGACGATCCTTCGCCCGTATTTATCATTCCTGATGCAAACAAATATCTGTCCCCTACAGAGAAGAGAATGCACAGTTATTAATCACTCCCATATTGTAGGAACTGTGCAATGTTCCTCTAGCCTTTTCCGTTTATTTGCTTTGACTTGACTTCTGCAAATATTTCATCTACGCAACGGGGCTGTATGTATTTCCGAGATGCCCACCCAAAGCTGCTCTCTCAAGCATATTTTGGCAGTTGTCAGGTCTTGCTTATTTTAAAGCGAGCAGAATTACTCTGGGAGCCTCATTTTAGCGAGCGCTCATCTTCGGTCCCCCCCCCTAACGTGCGCAGAACCCGGCCTCTGTTATTCATGCTTAGAAAGGCGCATGGAATCCATTAGCACATGAGTAAAACACGTTTTTCTTCTGGCTGTGTTCTTTCTGCTTTATGTCTTTATTAGCAATTTGTAGCTTGGCTGGAGATGCCTATTGCTCTCCCCTCCTCTTTTTGCTGAGGCTTCTGAAAAACACACACACACACAACACCACTAAAAACATTTTTTTTTTAAATCACCCAGATGCTGAAATATGAAACCTGTAGAAGTTGGGAAATAAGAGACAGGCTACTTTTTTTTCTTTCTCTTTCTTTCTTTCTTTCTTTCTTTCTTTCTTTCTTTCTTTCTTTCTTTCTTTCTTTCTTTCTTTCTTTCTTTCTGTCTGTCTGTCTTTCTTTCTTTCTTTCTTTTTTAAATGAAAGCTCTGCTTTGCTTATTTGTGTTCCTTATATTGGCTGCTAAATGTTTGGAAAGTACAGCTTGTCCTGCCTGAGTGGGACACAGGCTTTCCTTTTCTTCAGCCTGCAGGGATATAATTTTTATTTTTATGGCTGTAGAGAAGGGACTTGCTTAGAGCTTCCTCAAAGATGATCTAGACTGAGCTGAAACTGTGTTGTGCCTGCTTCCATCCATGTTTGCAAGGGTTTCCCCATTGGGAGCCTGTTTCAACATTTGCTTTTATGCTTTTCTTTTTGGTTTCATCTCTTCTCCTTTCGTCCTGGTGTCGTTTGTCCCCCCTATTTAATTCTTGCCCTGGCAGACCAAGTGATGGTGGATTCTTGGTTTTTTTTTTTTTTTTGGCAGACGTTTCATTACCCAACTGGGGAACATCATCACTGCTAGAAGGGAATAAAGGTTGAGGGTGGTGGTGGTGGAGGAGGAGGAGGGGGGACTGTGGGGTCCTTGGTGCTCTCTGAACTTGGTTGTTTTCTTGCAGATATTTCATGACCCAACTAGGTAACATCATCCATGCTAGAAGGGAGTAGGGTTTACATGGAGGAGGAGGAGGAGGAGGAGGAGGAGGATGACGATGACGACGACAATGTCTGAAGGCAACTTGTTCCACTGGTTCATTGTCCTCAATGTGAGGAAGTTTCTCCTTAATTCCAGGTTGCTTCTCTCTTTGATCAGTTTCCAACCATTGTTTCTTGTCCTTCCCTCTGGTGCTCTGGAGAATAACAGATGGAAACACATCAACCTAGAACTAAGGAGAAACTTCCTAACAGTGAGGACAATTAACCAGTGGAACAGTTTTTGGGGCTCCATCACTGGAAGTTTTTAAGAAGAGACTGGACAACCATTTGTCTGAACTGGTATAGGGTCTCCTGCTTGAGCAGGGGGCTGGACTAGACGACCTCCAAAGTTCCTTTCAACTCTGTTATTCTGTTATTGTGAATGGAGATTCTTATTATTTTTTTTCTTTTTTTGGAAATTCCTCCTGAACTGTGGACTGTGAACCCCATGGCTCATTTGCAGGCATTGAAACATCTTACGCTGAACTGTAAAAAAAATAAAAATAAAAAATCAAGATGATTGAAAATCAGGAACATTCTCCTCGTCCCTTTTCACCTTTTCATCTCCAGAGTGCTGACATAATAATTTAGGAGGAAAATAGTGCCTTTTGCAGGGAGATGCAGTCTGCGAGCAATTGGAAACCGTAATAGCATTTCTTCGTATCTGCTTGGCAATTTTACCCACTCAGATTTTTCTTTTATCTAGTGGTTTGTTAAATCGCTGGTTATAGATTTTTAAATGTGTGGCTGCATTTCTGAGGATTTCCTGAGCTTGCCCTCTGCTTGAAATGAATGGGCCAGGAAGGCATTCTGTTCTCTCTCGCCTGTTCTTAACCTCTGCCATTTAAAATACTATTTGGAGAGAGAAAAAAACATGTCTGTGAAAGAGATTCGGATTTTATATCTGATGAAAGCATTAAAAAGAGGGGTTTTAAGGCTGCGACAGCTGCATTCCCTCAGTACTGTCTTATGCCTAAGTATTTATTTATTTATTCAGCTATGGCTTATCATATGTGGATGAGGAATAGAATGGAATGGAATGGAATGGAATGGAATAGAATAGAATAGAATAGAATAGAATAGAATGGAATGGAATGGAATGGAATGGAATGGAATGGAATGGAATGGAATGGAATGGAACGGAACGGAACGGAACGGAACGGAACGGAACAGAACAGAACAGAATAGAATAAGAAATAGAATAGAATAAGAAATAGAATGGAATGGAATGGAATGGAATGGAATAGAATAGAATAGAATAGAATAGAATAGAATAGAATAGAATAGAATAGAATAAAATAGAATAGAATAGAATAGAATAGAATAAGAAATAGAATAGAATAAGAAATAGAATAGAATAGAATAAGAAATAGAATAGAATAGAATAGAATAGAATAGAATAGAATAGAATAGAATAGAATAGAATAGAAAATAGGGATGGAATGGAATAGGACAGGACAGGACAGGACAGGACAGGACAGAACAGAACAGAACAGAACAGAACAGAATAGAATAAGAAATAGAATAGAATAAGAAATAGAATAGAATGGAATAGAATAGAATAGAATAGAATAGAATAGAATAGAATAGAATAGAATAGAATAGAATGGAATAGAATGGAATGGAATAGAATAGGAGCTGGAAGGGACTTTGGAGGTCTTCTAGTCCAGCCCCCTGCTCAAGCAGGAGAACCTAGACCATTTCAGACAAGTGACTGTCCAGTCTCTTCTTAAAAACCTCCAGTGATGGAGCCCCCACAATTTCTGGAGGCAGGCTGTTGCCTCCTGAGAAAGCACCTTCGGGACAATTCAATTTAATTACTTAAAATAATCGAAACATTATTTTAATTTTTGTCATTCACGTTTCATTTTTGTCCCTTCTTGTTTGCATCCTTTCTTTCATGATTCTAGCCCACTACTTCTCCCATATTAGTGTAACTCTTCTCCTGTGGCAAATCGTTCCATGGGTGAGTTGGCCTTGGACAGTTGTCTCACCGCAAGTTGGCCGTAGCAAGTTGTGTCCAATGAGTTGGCAGCGGTGAGTTGCCCTAGACCCGTGTGGGTGAGTGTAAGGGGAAATAATACAAAAATAGATTCCAGGGATCACAACTGCTATTGCCAAGGCTGCTGCTAATGATATGCAAATACTTTGCTTCTTGATTCAGCAAAAGTATCTATTACCTTAACGCAAGTCGTCCTGCGTCTGGCAGCTGCTCCTGGAAGAACTGCTGAAAATGGACTTTCTTTGAAGTAGACAAATAGGACAGTTGAACTGGGAAATTCTTTCTGCTGTGCTCTAGATAAAAAAAAAATCTATTCTTCTGTAAGATCGGGAGTGGAGATATGTAACAGCACTGAAGATTTTTCAATAATGATATTGGAAGTCTATTAACTTCCTACAAATAGGGTAGGAGTAGTTGCCATGGTCACCAGTGGTGTCGTCTGCTGCTGCTGTTGTTGTTATTGTTGTTGTTTTCCACCAGAATTTGAGGCTTTATTGATCATCACTGCATGAAGCTTATCTTCTAAAGACTCTTGTCCTGTAGTATTTTTAATCCCTAGACCTGGCACAAGACAGGATTAAAGAAACTCTTCGGCTTCACAGCTGGAGCAACATCTGAATGTAGCATTTTTGTGTTTTACTTCCAACACCATAAGCAATGGTTTCACTGCCACAGGACCCCCTCTTGATCACATCCGCTCTTTGCTGTGCTGCTGCGGAGAATGGGTGTAACAAATATGATAGCTGTGGAGAAAAATATGGTGGCCCAAAGCTAGAGTCACCAGATCTGAGCTGCACAAGTCCATACGACAATGGGACGGTGGCAATGAGATGGCAAAACGGTTGATGCCGGCTTGCCATTGTGTGTGTATTTACCATAGTGCATCGAAGACCTGGAAGCTTCACCAGAAATGATACGCCAGGCTTAGCATCTTCTCCATCTTCACTTGGTCGTTTTGTGAAGGACAGTAGAAAAGTTGAAACAGAGAAGCAGAGTTGGAAGGGACCTTGGAGATCTTCTAGTCCAACCCCCTGCTCAGGCAGAAAAACTTATACCATTTCAGACAAATGGCTGTCTAGTCTCTTCTTAAAACCTTCCATTGTTGGAGCATTCACCACTTCTGGAGACAGGTTGTTCCACTGATTAATTGTTCTCACTGTCAGGAAATTTCTCCTTAGTTCTAAGTTGCTTCTCTCCTTGGTTAGTTTCCATCCATTGCTTCTTCTCCTGCCTTCAGGCGCTTTGGAGAATAGCTTGACTCCCTCTTCTTTGGAGCAGCCCCTGAGATACTGGAAGACTGTTATCATGTCATCCCTAGTCCTTCTTTTCACAGACTATACATACCCAATTCCTGCAACAGAATAAACATTAATGGTCATATAGTGGCTGAAGGAACTAGGAAGTTAATTTTGGAGAAAGAATATTATTTATCATTGTTATGTTTTCCAGCATTCATTTATCTTTTTCAAAGAAGCTCCAATGTTCAGTTGATTCATGCATGAGACCTTCTCTCCTCTACATTTTCTTCCTATTGCTAAAAATATTTCTAACGATATGAAATTTGCACTAGAAGAGAGGTTTGTGTGCCTATGCACCAAAATGCACATCCATATCATCTATATATTATCTATCTAAATAGGAACTTAGATAAAAAATGAGTAATCATTCTTCACTGTTGCCTTTTGAGATTCAGAGGGTTTGTAATTAAAGAAGATAATTCTGCTACTCTCCAGTTCTAGCTGTCTTTTCCCCATCAATCTATTTGGATTCATATGTCATGTCCTCATTCTATCCTTCATGCCAGAAAAAAAGTTATAAATCAAGGAACAGGCTATTCAGACAATACTTCAAAAAGGTGAGGGGACTGGAAGCTAAAACATATGAAGAGCAATTGGTGGAATTGGGTCTGTCTGGTTTAATGAAGAGAAGGACGAGGGGGGGGGACATGACAGCAGTCTTCCAATATCTCAGGGGCTGCCCCAAAGAAGAGGGAGTCAAGCTGTTCTCCAAAGCCCCTGAAGGCAGGACAAGAAGCAACGGATGGAAACTAACCAAAGAGAGAAGCAACCTAGAATGAAGGAGAAACTTCCTGACAGTGAAAACAATTAACCAGTGGAATGGCTTTGCCTTCAGAAGTTGTGGGTGCTCCATCACTGGAGGTTTTCAAGAAGAGACTGGACAGCCATTGGTCTGAAATGGTATAGGGTTTCCTGCCCGAGCAGGGGGTTGGACTAGAAGACCTCCAAGATCCCTTCCAACTCTGTTATCCTGTAATTCTGATGTCATTCATTCAGATCTCCATTTGTCTTCTTCTCCCCAATAATCAAATGGCACCCTGCGGTCACTGAGATACTCAGTTGTAATACGATCAAGTGCTAAATGCTCATCCATCACCAGCTGTCACCTTTCATTTCTTGGCAGCTCCAGAGTAAATGATCAGTTACTCCAAGATTGAATGACAGAAGCTGAATGCATAATCTCCAAACGGGGAGAAGATACCTAAAGACTGTTGGAAGGCAAAAATAAGAATAAAAAAAATGGATAGGGAATTTCTCAGAAAACTGTAGGGCTATTACACCCTTCACTGAACTTCTTTTGTTTTAAAGCAATCACCTGAAGACAGAGGAGATGGTTTCTATTGTGTTAACTTAACAGCCATATTTATTTAAATTCAATGCAAATCAAGTTGTGACGCCCTCCCTAAACAACAGAACAACAAAAAGCTTCACCTAAGGTGGTGAATTAGTGGTGTTTTTTTTTTTTTTTTTTTTTTTGCAGAGATTGGCTAGTTTGGGATTATTGAGTTTCCTTGTTGTGGGTTCCTGGCTGGTTTTTAGCCACTTTTTTTTAATCTGAAGAAGATAAATGGAGAAGACTGACTCTTGCTTTCTTATCCTCAACTGCCATGGCATCCAGCCAGAGAATTTGGAATTGAATTAATTAATTAAAGGGAAGGGGGAAGGTGATGGGAGAAGGAAGGGAAGATAGTTTGGTTCTCCCAATACAAGTTATGTATGAGACAGATTACTGTCAATGAATTAATTGCAATATGGGAAAAAAAAAAAGAAACATCTCATTGTGTTTCAAGATTTGCTTCCCATGTTTGCATCGTTGTCCGGTTGAACACAGAACACAGAATAAGAGAGTTGGAAGAGAATCTGGAGGTCTCCTACGGTAGTATAATACCCTGCTTGAACAGGAGACCCTATACCATTTCAGACAAGTGGTTGTCCAGTCTCTTGTTTGAAAGGCTTCAGTGATGGAGCACCAACAACTTCTGAAGGCAAGCTAATTCCATTGGTTGATTGCTCTCACCGTTAGGAAATTTCTCCTTAGTCCTAGGTTGCTTCTCTCCCTTGGTTAGTTTCCATCCATTATTTCTTATCTGGCCTTTTGGTGCTTTGGAAAATAGTTTGACCTCCTTGTGTTGGTAGGATTCCCTCAAATATTGGAATACTGCTACCATTGTCTCCCCTGGTCCTTCTCATTAGACTTGACATACTCAATTCTTGTAATCGTGCTTCTTATATTTTAGCCTTCATTTCCCCTTAATCATCCTTGTTGCTCTTCTCTGCACTCTTTCCAGAGTCTCCATATCTTTTTTTTATGTTGGCATGACCAGAACTGAGAATTTGGAATTTAATTAATTAATTAAAAGGAAGGGGGAAGGTGATGGGAGAAGGAAGGGAAGATCGGTTGGTTATAAGTATACAGGTTACATATGAGAGAGATTATGGGAGCCCTCAACTTTCAACCATTTGCTTAGTAACCATTTAATGTTGCCGCAGCCCTGGAAAAAGGGACTTAATGATTGCTTTCCACACTTACAACCATGGCAGGATCCCCACAGTCCTGTGATCAAAATGTGGGCAACTGACATATACTTATGACGACCGTTGCACTGTCCCGGGATCAGGTGATCACCGTTTGTAACCATCCCACTTGGCTTCCGCCAAGGAAAGTCAATGGGGTGGGGTGGGGAATCAGATTTACTTAAGGATTGCATGGTTCATTTAAGAACCGCAGTCTTTGCTTAACAACGGTGACCAAAAAGGTCACCAAATGGGGCAAAAAATAATCACTTAACAACTGCCTTGATTAGCAACGGAAATTTTGGACACAGTTCTGGTGCGATGTCAAGGACCTGCACTAGACTTTCATTTCTTGCTTCTCTAAAACAATTCCTTCCTTTTGATTCGGCAGAAACGTGAAGGACTTGGAGAAGTTTTTCAGCAACGGGCTCTTTTTTTTAATAAATATTTTATTAATTTTATAATTATAAATATAAGCAAAAAATCAAATTAAGTACAACTCAACTTAATACAATCGTTTACAGCTTTTTCCGACACACAAAAAAGCATAAAAACCTGTACATGGGATTAAAACAGCTATGGGTATTACTCGGCAGCACCCCCTCCACCACATCCCCCTCTTCCTTCCTCCCTCTTTCTACTTCTATCCCCCCACCCTCTCTCCCTCCCTCTCTCTCCACCCTCCTCCTACAACCTCCCTACTTCCCTCCAATCCTTCACACCTCAATCTCCACCCACTCCAGATGTGGTTCCGAGGTACTGCCTGAGCAACCCCTCTTTTATCAAAAAGTATATCATTCTTATATAATACTAATATTGCAGTTGAGTACATTATAACCCCCCAACCCCCCCCAACCCCACCCCGACTTCCCAAAGTGAATACAGGATAAAACACAAGAAAACCCACTAAACTAAACAAGATTGTTATATAAATCCTAATAAGAATTTAACTATATTTTTCAATCCAACATATAAAAATTTAACTATATGCTAAGTACAATTTCTTAGATTGATATTTCCCTTGTATGTACTCTATCCATTTTTTCCAATCCAACATATATTTTTCATTTGAATGATCCTTCAAATATGCAGATATTTTAGCCATTTCTGGACTTTGAAAGTTATAAATTTGGCAGAAATGGCTAAAATGAGCAACGGGCTCTTTAATATCTTGAAAACCTTCCCTCTTTTGCTACTGAGAATTACTTCTGGTGTCTGATAACAATTGCAACAGCAGGCAGCCCGTCCATATTTCTCTAGGTAATTAGCACAACGGCAATGCAGCAGAAGTGGGTCATCCTGTGGTTGTTATTCACAGATGGTTCAATATAATAGACAGGGCAGGAAGTTATAGCAAGGCATCGTTCCTGGTTTTGAAAGAGGCAGGGCTATCTAAGGAAATCAAAAAGAAGGACGCTTGTCTGCTTGTAGAAGGTTAAGGCTGGTGGATCTTCAACCACTGGGAGAAGATAAAAGTGTGGTACAGTTCCAGCATTCAGCAGCTTCACAGCTGCGTTATTTTCACACACCGTGGAACAAATTGTCCTTGAAGATTGTGAGGCCCTTAAACAGCTAACGTTTCATGAGGTTGCTAAGATCGTTTTTGTCCTGTTGAGCGTTTGGCACTAATGAGCGGTCATGGGCCACCTCCGGGATAAGAACACATCTTATTTACTTTTTAATTGGATTGTGTGGTTTCCTTGGTGTTTGGTCTGAGATTTCTGGCTTTTGCTGTTTTGCAAACTGCCCAGAATGGGTGTTGTAAGTAGTCCTCAATGACTGACTGACTGACTGACTGACTGACTGACTGACTGACTGAATGAATGAATGAATGAATGATTCATAATAGAGCCAGAAGGGACCTCAGAGGTCTTCTAGTCCAGCCCCCACTATACCATTTCAGACAAGTGACTGTCCAGTCTCTTCTTAAAAACCTCCAGTGATGGAGCACCCACAACTTCTGAAGGCAACTTCTGTTTCTCTAGTTAATTGTTCTCATTGTTAGGCAGTTTCTCCTTAGTTCCAGATTGCTTCTCTCCTTGATGAGTTTCCATCCATTGTTTCTTGTCCTTCTCTCTGGTGCTTTGGAGAATAGCTTGACTCCCTCTCTTCTTTGTGGTAGCCCCTCAAATACTGGACTACTGCTATCAAGTCACCCCTGGTCTTTCTTTTCGCTAGACTTTTTTTCATGACCCAGCTAGCTAATAACATCAGTGCTAGGGTGACTAGCACTGTAACTAGCATTGATGACATTACCTAGTTGGGTTATGACATGTCTGCAAGAAAGCAACTAAGCTCAGAGAACACCAAAGACCCCTCATTTCAACCCTGAGCCACAAAAATTCTCCTTTAATGTATTGTTTGTTTGTATGTTAATTTCTGAAATTTAGAATAGAATAGAATAGAATGCAGAATAGAATAGAATAGAATGCAGAATAGAATAGAATAGAATAGCTGTTGAATAGCTGTTGAATATTAGTAAGAAGCTCTGAAATAACAGTATTCTCTGAAAAAGCTGAATTATAAAATATATGCCATTTACTTAACTCACTTCACAATAAGTTTCCAATTATTTATACTCTTTGCTTTTCCTCAATCATTTCTGCACCCATCCTCTACATTCGTGAGCAGGTGAACTGTCTCACTCTAAGTAAGTCACCTTCCTTTATCCTAGCTTCAGTTGGTTCCACTGCTCTGGATTCCTTCCCATTCTCTTTTATCAACATTTTTTAAAACTACCTTTGGTAACTAGTGACCAGGGAGAGATTGTTAAATCTGTGAGATTCATCATCGTTATTGCCATCATCTTTATAATTATTGCTGCTAGCAAGCAAATTGCAGACTCTTTACAGTAATGCCCCTAATAATTAATTAAAATACTCATTTCAGATAAAATGACCACTTATATTCCATATAGAATCACATATAGCTCAGGGTAACTTCTCTGTTGTTAGTCTCTCTCTCTCTCTCTCTCTCTCTCTCTCTCTCTCTCTCTCTCTCTCTCTCTCTCTCTCTCTCTCTCTCTCTCTCTCTCTCTCTCTCTCTGTATCTCACTAACTCTCTCTACCCCATGGTCTCACTATCTGTCTCTTTATCTCAATATCTATTAACTCTCTAAAGCTATCATCTCTCTCATCATAATCTCTCTCATCTATCTATCTATATCTATCTATCTATCTATCTATCTATCTATCTATCTATCTATCTATCTATCTATCTATCTATCCATCCATCCATCTCTATCTATCTATCTATCTATCTATCTATCTATCTATCTATCTATCTATCTATCTATCTATCTATCTATCTATCTATCTATCTATCTATCTATCTATCTATCTATCTATCTAGCTAGCTAGCTATCTAGCTATCCATCCATTTGGGGAAACTAGTTCATTGGGTCCACCATCGATCAGAATTAATTCCAAATTCGGAATTTGGAAGTGCCCAGATGATTCCTGCAGCGTGGTTGTAGTATCTGCTTTAGCTATGCAAGCAAAAGATTACTTCTATGCACAGATGTCTCTTTAAATGAATTGGATCCAGAATTTCCCTGGAGATTGTTTTGAGTGTGCCTGATACCATAGCATTTCCAAAGGGTGGGGGTGGTGACGAGGGTGAGGCTGGAATGCAAAATTCGGAGGCTGCTGAGGGCATAGGAGAAGCAATTATGGCTCTGTGGACGCTATTCTCCCTTCCTTCTGCCTGCTTCATTTCAGTTCTGGGTGATGGTCTTAAGATTGGACTGTTTCTACACACACACACACACACACACACACACACACACACACACACACACACACACACTGATATATATATATATACATCATATATACATATATAAATTGGTATGCAATTCCCTCATATTTTATTTTTAAAGTTCAGTCAATTTGTTTATTTCTTTTTGTTTTGTTTTAGGTAGTTAAAAACACAATACTATAGTTACCTTACTGGCAGCTCCAGATTCCAGTTATGTATCCATTTTACTAACAACTTCATGTAGACAATTCAACAGTATTTTTAACTGATCAGCAGGGATCTCATTTCTGGGTGTTTTTATATTCCATGCAAAGCCGAGCTGTTACTCAAAAGAGTTTGATGCTTTTGTAGTTTGAAAATAAGTGCAGAAAAATCCACCCCCAACAATAGCTGCTACTGTGTTTAAAATATCACTGATATTTTAAGGGAGAAAAATTCCTCAAATTTCCATCAATTACTAGACAGAGTTCCTTCCAATCAGTTGTTAATGCCCTGTTATCACATCTTTCTCAGACTTTTTTTTTTTAGAAATGCACAATTCCATGACATACAGATAGCTATGACAAATAACCTCCTCAGATTTTTGACAGAAAATGTTCTAAAACAAATAATATGCAGAATCTATATCTATATCTATATATCTATCTATATCTATATCTATCTCTCTCTCCCTCTCTTTCTCTCTCTGTCTCTCTCTGTCTCTCTCTCTGCCTCTCTCTCTCTCTATATATATATGTTTGTGTGTGTGTGTGATAATATATTATTTATTAATAATAATAAAGTTGGAAGGGACCATGGAGGTCATCAAGTCCAGCCCCCTGCTCAGGCAGGTAACCCTATACCGTTTCGGACAAATGGCTGTCCAGTTTCTTCTTAAAAACTTCCAGTGTTGGATCATTTGCAGCTTCTGGAGGCAGGTTGTTCTACTGGTTAATTGTTCTCACTGTCAGGAAGTTTCTCCTTAGTTCTAGGTTGCTTCTCTCTTTGGTTAGTTTCCACCCGTTGCTTCTTGTCCCGCCTTCAGGCGCTTTGGAAAATAGTGTGTATGTGTGTGTGTGTGTGTGTGTGTGTGTGTGTGTGTGTGTGTATTTGTAAAAAGGAGGACATACTGATCTCTGGGACATAAACAGTTCCTGATATATATATCCACCACTCTTTAACCATTGAGTATACACTATGCAAATTAGGGTCCTATGTTTAAAACTCTAGGCACTCTGAAGTACCATTTCTTTTTCAATCCAAAGTACTTCACAGCCCTAATCCCCCCCTCTGTGTCTCTGTTAGAAATCCTGTTTATATATAGCACCACAGACCAAACAAAGAGTACAGTCACCATGTGCTTTACTGCTCAACTGTTTTAATTGTAACAAAAAACAGGAAAGAGCATAGAGTATGTAGCATAGAACCAAACTCGTAAACACTGCCATCTACTGGCCGAATACTACTGTAGTTGTTGCATAGAAATACATCCCAACAATGAATTCCAACCATCTCTCTCACACACATAAACACACGTATGCAAAGATAACACAATGATGCTAACAATTTCTATGAGGGGCTGCTGTTTTGTCCAAAGTTTTTTTTAAAAAAAGAAACAAAGATAATCTTACAAATTCTCTTTCATTTCACCTTACCTTTGCATAGTACAGCACACTGGGGAAAAGAATAGTAATATCAATAGCACTTAGACCAGGGGTAGGGAACCTTGGCTCTTTTATGACTTGTGGACTTCAATTCCAAGAAGGAGAAGGAGGAGGAGGAGGAGGAGGAGGAGGAAATGTACAACATGTTGCATAGTCCAGGGTAGTGTGTTTATAGTATGTTAGAAGCTTGGATGTATAATGTATGTACAAAGTGAACAGCTGTGACAGTAACAACTTCTCCTGCTTGCTGGATCAGAGTTTTTTAACCTCTGGGCTGCCCAAATGGATCCAGTTCAATCAAGAATCATCTGCCAGTGCATTGTGGGAGAAGAAGTAAGAAAGAGTAAGAATGGAAGAAAGTCTGAGAAGATCTCTTGAGGCCCAGGTCTTTATACCCAGCACTCCATCTTCTCTTTGCAGGCTCCATTTAGCGGTCTGCCAGTAGGTGGAGTAGTTAAATCATCTGTCTGTCATCCATCTCTTTTGATCTGTTTCTAAACGACCAATATCCACACTGTTAAATTCCCACTGCCTGGCTTCGAAGTATCTTGGCAGCCCCATCTTTCTTGTTGTGGACTAGGAATTTGACCACAGCACAGAACGTGTTTTTCAGAAGCACAACGCCTCAGAATTACAGCTTCGGAATGTCTCAGATGTTGGATTCCTAACAGAACAGAGAATCCAGGCCTGAAACCTGGTATTTGGGAAAACAAAACTTTTCCTGGTAGCATTTGAACAGAGGATGTGCGTAATAATGTAGGACGATATTGAATGGACAAGGCCAAAGAAGGAGAGCTTTGCATTCTTTTTTCCACTCTCCTCCTTACATTCCCACGTAGGTGTAGATGTGTGTATTTCATTTCTCGCTCAACAATGGGGACAAATGCTTTTGTTCCTTGTTTTTTTTTATTTTAAAGCCACTTCATAATGTTCATATTCTCTCCGCACTCAAACAAGCTCTCCTAAATGGCTCATCTGATCCCGACATGGACCTGCCGTATATTACACCCACTCCCCAAACTCTCAGTGGATTTTCCACCAGGGTACCATTAATTGCTACAAAATGCAGTTGGCGTAAATGCGGTGACGTTAAACAAAGCCAAATGTCATCCCCTAGTGAAATATGCAAAGGAACCCATGATTTAACAGAGGCACCCTCAGTGGGTTAAGGTAACATGGGAATGCAACTGGTTAGTATTTTTTAAAAAAAATGTGATTCCCAGCTCCATCTTTCTCTACACAAGCCACTGCTCTTTCTGCTTTTATTGGAGGAATCAGTTCTAATCTTTCATTTTTCTTATTTGTGTTTTGGGAAATTGTTTGGGTGGTCCTTTTCATGCGGAAAACAGCCTTCAGAAGTTGTGGGTGCTCAACCACTGGATGTTAATATTACTACTATTACTACTACTACTACTACTACTACTACTACTACTACTACTACTAATAATAATAATAATAATACGAACACTAACAACAACAACAACAACAACAACAACAATAATAATAATAATAATAATAATAAAGTTGGAGGGGACCTTGCAGGTCATCTAGTCCAACCCCTGCTCAGGCAGGAAACCCTATACCATTTCAGACAAATGGCTGTCCATTCTCTTCTTAAAAACTTCCAGTGTTGGAGCATTCACCGCTTCTGGAGGCAGGTTGTTCCACTGGTTAATTGTTCTCACTGTCAGGAAGTTTCTCCTTAGTTCTAGGTTGCTTCTCTCCTTGATGAGTTTCCATCTGTTGCTTCTTGCCCTGCCTTTGGGTGCTTTGTAGAATAGCTTGACCCCATGTTCTTTGTGGCAACCCCTGAGATATTGGAAGATTGTTGTCATGTCCTTCTTTTCATTAAACCAGACATACCCAATTCCAGCAACTGTTCTTTACATGTTTTAGCCTCCAGTCCCCTAATCCTCTTCGTTGCTCTTCTCTGCCCTCTTTCTAGAGTCTCAACATCTTTTTTATATTGTGGCAACCAAATTTAAGTCAAGGAAACATTCACATTTTTATTTGTAATTCTGTGTAGGTTTTCTCATGCAACATTGGGAAAATATAGGGCCAATTTGCAGTGGTACATTTGGAACAACATGAAATGCACTGGTTGTTGAAGCTCTGATCTGCACATTGGCTCAGCATGGGTCAAGTCAATTCAGAGGCGACTTGGCAAGTCCTCCACGTATCCTAAGACTTTGCCTTGCATACCGGTTTTTTTTTTCTCCCTTTCAAGCATCTTCTTCCACTCACCTTTTCTCTCAGTTAGCTTTCCAGGCTCCCTTTATAATTGCCTTCTTCATCTGGAAGATGGAAAGTGGATGATATATCTATTCCTTAATGGAGTGAAGGTGGCTTTCTCATTAGGGAAGATTAACTCATAGGTCATATTATGTTAAATTGATTAAAGGAGGTACTGGCTGCATGGATAATAATATAATAGCAATAAAGAGAGGGGAAGGAAGCTATTTCCAATGTGAGATTTCGCTCTCCTGCACCCTTCCAAATCACTCATTTATAGATCCTGCGGCCTTTCAGGAGCTGGGGAAAAGACACAGAGAGGGTTGTCAGGTCTACGTAATGATGAGCTATTAAGGAGACAGGCAGTGATCCAACTTAAAATGTTAATGCTTGTGGAAGGTGGGGTCCCATTCATTAATTACGGGACACACTACAGCAATTGCCTGCTATCAGCTAAGATCAATTCGGGTGGTCTCAAGCAGACAGAAAACCAGACGCTCTCCCATTATCCCCATGGATGGCCAGAGCTTTTATTTTATTTGGGGGTCAAATTCCACCCTTCCCCCCCCCCAAATTCCAGGCTATAAGGGCTATGTAAAGGGTCATTGTATATTAAAAATGCAATCTTGCAAACCATGCAGCTCAACTGGAAAAGAGTGATGATTGGCTTTGACTTCTGGCCATCGGCCAAAAGGAGAGTCTTCAGGCACAGCTGAAGACTAGTGGTATTACTGTTTATTCTTTCCTGAGATGAGGAAGAAGGAGGAGGAGGAGGAGGAGGAGGAGGAGAAGAATAGGAGGAGGAGGAGGAGGAGAATAGGGAGAGGAGGAGGAAGAAGGAGGAGGAGAAGAATAGGAAGAGGAGGAGGAGGAGGAGGAGGAGGAGGAGAATAGGAAGAGGAGGAGGAGGAGGAGGAGAATAGGGAGAGGAGGAGGAGGAGGAGGAGAATAGGGAGAGGAGGAGGAAGAAGGAGGAGGAGAAGAATAGGAAGAGGAGGAGGAGGAGGAGGAGGAAGAAGAAGAAGAAGAAGAAGAAGAAGAAGAAGAAGAAGAAGAAGAAGAAGAAGAAGAAGAAGAAGAAGAAGAAGAAGAAGAAGAAGAAGAAGAAGAAGAAGAAGAACAGCAGCAGCAGCAACAACAACAATAACAACAACAACAATTGAAGGCATGGTTTTGCCAGAGGGCCTGGAAGAACCCAAAGTGGGATGGAGCCCATTAAAATGGCTGGCATGAATCTGTGTTATTGCCAGAAGGGGATTGGAATTTTTGGAAACTCACCAAAGAGAGAAGCAACCTAGAACTAAGGAGAAACTTCCTGACAGTTGGAACAATTAACCAGTGGAACAACCTGCCTCCAGAAGTGGTGAATGCTCCAACGCTGGAAGTGTTTAAGAAGAGACTGGACAACCATTTGTCCGAAAGGGTCTAGGGTTTCCTGCCTGAGCAGGGGGTTGGACTGGATGACCTCCAAGGTCCCTTCCAACTTTACTATTATTATTATTATTATTATTATTAAACTTTAGATTTTTTTTCTACATTGTTTATTATCTATAAGCCACCTAGAGTCACTGTCAGACAGAGGGGCGGCTACATAAAAGTCTCAGATATAAATAAACCAACGAGGAATGAACGAATAAATAAAACACCTGCCTTCCCCATTTGTTGCAGGATTCCCTTTTTCCTCCCTGACTAAGCGCCCCTTTAAAACCCAGATGGACAGAAACAAGGCACAACCCTCAGGAAATAAATTCCCCAAGGACCCCCTTTGCCACACAACCCTCCCAATGAACCCTGGTTGCACCGTTGTGAACTAGGAGAGTAAAAATGCAACTCAGTTATGCAGGCAGATGGGGAGGGAGGCTGGAAGGAACATCACAAGGAAATAAATAAATAAATAAAGAGGAGAAAACTGGAGACTGATTTAAATGCTTTAGATCCCCGCTGAGACTCATTTCCTAAACCAGGATATGTTGTCTGCCGTTCTGTCTGGATTTCCAACCCCCCCTCCACCCACTGCCACCTTTTTTCCTTGGCTGTTTTCCAGCTGCTTAGTTTTGACTTCTTTTTCTGGCATTGTTTCAGCTTTTCCTGTAGTTATTGCTTAGGATCTGTATGTCCCATCCTGATTTCCCTTGGTTTTGAATCCGCCCAATTTTGAAGCATTTCAGCTACATTTGGGCTTTAAAAAAAATCTCTTTTTTCTGGTGTCCCCCCCCTCTTGTCCCCCCCCTGCCAACTCCATGCGAGAAGGCATGAAGTTCAAATATCTTTTTTGCTTCCTACCTGCCAAGGTTCTCCTCTGAATGAAATTGCCAGGCTGTAGATAGCAAATTTAAGGTGGG
The DNA here is from genome assembly GCA_034064705.1 of Bothrops alternatus. Lineage (NCBI taxonomy): Eukaryota > Metazoa > Chordata > Lepidosauria > Squamata > Viperidae > Bothrops > Bothrops alternatus. The sequence continues at coordinate 296,939 of JARGCV010000497.1, read as the reverse complement.
CAAAAGGAGGAGAAGATGGAGGAGGAGGAGGAGGAGGAGGAGATGCCAGAAATAGTTTGAGGAGAAACTCAGCAAAGGAAGATGGATTATTAAAAACTGAGTCAAATACATTGAAAAATCTGGAAAGCTTCTTAGTTGTATGGTGGGAACTTCTCATTGTATTCTGACTGCCTCTCCTGCTTGAAATGCAAGCTGTTATGATGGGATTCCAAGAACTCCAGGTCAGAAGTCTCACCAACTGGAGTGCAAATTGCCTCTTGAAGGGTCAGGCACTGGGCTGAGATGGCATTTCCTAATCAAAATAAAACAGGACTGGCAAAAGGAGAGGTCAAAGTCACACAACCTCAGTGACAGTGCGATAGAACTGAAATGGGGGTCATGTCGCCTGTGCACTATCATCTGGAAGAACTTCACATGCTCCTTGTCAAGCTGCCTTGACTCTACAGTGGTGACCTTCTACCGTTGCTTCTAACCTATTGCATTTGTGTGCAGTTTGCCAACTGCACCGTAGCAGATAGGAAAGTGCTCCAGAGGATCATCACCATCGCCCAGAGGATTATTGACTGCCCTCTCCTCTCTCCTCCCCACCCTGGACGAACTGTATAGTTCCTGCTGTCTTAGGAAAGCTCAAAGCATTCTTAAAGATTCATCACATCCCGGACGTTTCTTTTTTGAACTATTACCATCTGGCAGACAGTACAGGACAATAAAAACAAAGACAAATAGGCTGGGAAATAGTTTTTATCCCAGAGCTGTAACCATATTAAATACTACTGTATAGTGCAACATTGAAGTGCAATATTAGGGGCAATGCAATGATGAATAGAATGTGAAGGATGTGTGTATATAATGTATGTTTTTACTTGTGGCTTTTAGTTGCGTAAAACAGAACAGAACAGAACAGAACAGAACAGATATAGAATAGAACAGAACAGAACAGAACAGAATAGAATAGAATAGAAGCTGGAAGGGACCTTGGAGGTCTTCTAGTCCAGCCCCTGTTCAAGCAGAAGAACCTATACCATCTCAGAGAAGTGACTGCCCAGTCTCTTCTTAAAAACCTCCAGTGATGGAGCACCCACGATTCCTGTAGTGTGCACTGTGGACAGCACTTGATTTCATTGTGAGATACACAGTAATAATGAAGATCATCTTCTTCTTCTTCTTCTTCTTCTTCTTCTTCTTCTTCTTCTTCTTCTTCTTCTTCTTCTTCTTCTTCTTCTTCTTCTTCTTCTTCTTCTTCTTCTTATTCTTCTTATTCTTCCTCCTCCTCCTCCTCCTCCTCTTCTTCTTCTTCTTCTTCTTCTTCTTCTTCTTCTTCTTCTTCTTCATCCTCCTCCTCCTCCTCCTTCTCTTCTTCTTCTTCTTCTTCTTCATCCTCCTCCTCCTCCTCCTCCTCCTCCTCCTCCTCCTCCTCCTCCTCCTCCTCCTCCTCCTCCTCCTCCTCCTCCTCCTCCTCCTCCTCCTCCTTCTTCTTCTTCTTCTTCTTCTTCTTCTTCTTCTTCTTCTTCTTCTTCTTCTTCTTCTTCTTCTTCTTCTTCTTCTTCTTCTTCTTCTTCTTCTTCTTCTTCTACAGAACAGATGCTGAAATAGGGCAGAGAAAACAATTCCCCCTGTTGAAAAAGCCACATCCAGAGAGACCTGACAAGGAAGACAGACCTCTTCTAAGGGTTGATCATTCTACTGCATCTTTATATTGATGGTGGCTGAATCCTCCCCATGCACAACACAAAGAAGGCAACTTGTGTTGGCCCAGCATCTGGACTGAGATGCTGAGTCTGAAGTTGCTCTTGCTGAAATTGTGGAATATCAGCTTTGGGAAGGAGAAAAGCAGATATTACCTGAGACTGATCAACCATAAGCATCATGTGAGCATCTGGGCCTGACAGGTGAGGATGACATAGGGCATCCCAGCCCCAATACCAGATGCATAGGAAGTAGAACAAAACAAAGAAAATCTATTTGGTTACTTGCCAAGCAACAGAGTAAACATTCTGATTAGTGACAGCTGGCTGCAGCCCATAAAAAAAAATACTCATTTTACCCCTGTTCTCTTTGCTGGAAACAACATCTGGCTCATGTGTGATTCATGTATGTAATTCTACTTTTGGAACTTAGACCTTGGATGGGCTGATGACCTTGAGCCGGTTCTTGAAATTTGGACCAATTGTGGACAATTCTTCTACATGCCCTCTTTGAAAACAAATTTTGCAGGCAATATAGAATAACAGACTTGGAAGGGATCTTGTTGATCTTCTAGTCTAACTCCCTGCTCAAACAGGAGATCTTATATTATTTCACACAAATGACTGTCCAATCTCTTCTTAAAAACCTTCAATGATGGAGCACCCACAACTTCTGAAGGCAAGCCATTCCACTGGTTAATTGTTCTCACTGTTAGGAAACTTCTCCTTAGTTCCAGGCTGCTTCTCTCCTTGATTAGTTTCCATCCATTGCTTCTTGTCCTGCCTTTTGGTGCTTTGTCTCCAAAGTGCTTTTTCAAGAGGCAACTGAACTTTCTTGTTTTTCTTTGAAGATGTTTTGCTTCTCATCCAAGAAGCTTCTTCAGCTCTGACTGGATGGTGGGGAATGGAAGGATATATACTCCTTGCAGACAGCTGGTCATTTGTCTTCTTTTGGAGAGTCCTTAAGGCCACTTGGACACTTATCTGTGTCCTCAAGGTCATCTCAGTGGTGCAAATGGGTGTGGAGCTTTCTTGGAATTGCTGAAAGGATTTGTGTTGTAGACTGGAGATAGATGATGTCATATCCCTTCCCCTCTTTTGAGAGAGGGCTGTTCAATTTTGACACAGATGGCCTCTTTGATCCCTCTTTCAAAACCAGTGTTCCTCTCTGTCCAAAATGTGGACCTTGCAGTCTTCCAAAGAGCAGCCTTTTTCTTTTAAACACAGATGGATTGCTGAATCTTGTTTTGATGGGTTTGTTCTCCTATGTTGTGCCATTGCGTTTGCAAAGTGGTTGTTTTGTTTCCCCAATGTACAGATCTTCACATGGCTCACTACATTATACTGCATGTACACATTGCTTAGTTTGTGTCTGGATGTTTTGTCCTTGGGGTGGACAAGCTTCTGCCTTGAGGACACCGATAAATTTCCAAGTGGCCTCAACGACTCTCTCTAAAAGAAGGCAAATGACCAGCTCTCTGCAAGGAGTATAATTCCTTCCACTCCCCACCATCCAGTCGGAGCTGAAGAAGCTGCTTGGATGAGAAGCGAAACATCTTCAAAGAAAAACAAGAAAGCCCCGTTGCCTCTTGAAAAAAAGCACCTTTCGGACAACCATGTCGTGGTTGACTGAGAATGTCCATAGACTTCAGAAAATAGTTTGACCCCCCTCATCTTTGTAGGAACCCCTCAAATATTGGAGCAGTGCTATCATGTCACCCCTAGTCCTTCTCTTCATTAAACTAGACATACCAATTCCAGCAACCGTTCTTCATATGTTTCAGCCTCCAGTCCCCTCATCATCTTAGTTGGTCTTCTCTGCACTCTTTCTAGAGACTCATCTTTTTTATATCGTGGTGACAAAACTGGATACAATATTCCAAGTGCGTTCTTACCAAGGCTTTATAAAGCAATACTAACATTTCACATTAACAAGCCTTTGCTTTGTTTGATATTCCTTGCTACAGTGGTAATTCTGTCATCTGAGTACAAATCTGATAATCTCCCCAGAAATCATTTGTGTCTGAAACCCTTTTAGCCTATCCATTTATTGATAAGATGTCTCAGCCAGATGTATCTATTTGATGGTACCCAACAACAGATTTCCACCATTCACTTCTGGAAACTACAGAAGAGAAGAGAAGAGAAGAGAAGAGAAGAGAAGAGAAGAGAAGAGAAGAGAAGAGAAGAGAAGAGAAGAGAAGAGAAGAGAAGAGAAGAGAAGAGAAGAGAAGAGAAGAGAACCAAATATTCAACCAGGAAGTTTAATAGAAACAGGATAGAATAGAATAGGTTTCCTGAACAATAGTGAAAAAAGAAGCAAGAAACAGAGGCTGGTTTGAAAATCAACTGATCCCCTTCCCTTTTGCAGTGCGTCATGCAAAAACAGAACACCCTTAATTTAGGTTTTAATAGCTGCAACTCTCTGGTGGGCTGAGAGGAGGATATTAATTCTGTCGCAGTATTGGATTAGGATGGAGGCAGTGGCAATTTGTTTTACCTGTTGTATTGATTTAACTCCAGCAGATAACAGCCTGACATGAAGCACTGGAAATCAAATCCTCAGTATGCTTTGGATGAAGCTCCAATAGGCTCCTTTGAAAGGATTGTATTTCTTAGAGGTATATAGAATAGAATAGAATAGAATAGAATAGAATAGAATAGAATAGAATAGAATAGAATAGAATAGAATAGAATAGAATAGAATAAGAATTGGAAAGAATAAGCATAAGCATAGGAAAGAATAGAATAGAACAGAATAGAATAGAATAGAACAGAATGTGGAATAGAATAGAATAGAATAGAATAGAATAGAATGTGGAATAGAATAGAATAGAATAGAATATGGAATAGAATAGAATAGAATAGAATAGGGAATAGAATAGAATAGAATAGAAAGAATAGAATAGAATAGAATAGAATAGAATAGAATAGAATAGAATAGAATAGAATAGAATAGAATAGAATAGAATAGAATAGAATAGAATAGAATAGAATAGAGCTTGGAAGTCTTCTAGTCCAGCCCCCTGCTCAGGCAGGAGAACCTATACCATCTCAGACAAGTCTCTTCTTAAAAACTTCCAGTGATGAAGTACCAAAAACTTCTGAAGGCAACTTCTGTTCCACTGGTTGATTGTCCTCCCTGTTGGGAAGTTTCCCCTTCATTCCAGGTTGCTTCTCTCTTTGGTCAGTTTCCAACCATTGTTTCTTGTCTTGCCTTCTGGTGCTTTGGGGAATAATTTGACCCCCTCTTCTTTGTGGCAGCCTCTCAAATACTGGAATACTGTAGGATGAGATGTTGTTCCTAGACCCCTCTTTCAAACCAGCTGCCCCCTCTGTCCAAAATGTGGACTTTGCTGTCTTCGAATTTTCAAGACAAAGCTTTTGAACCTCAAAACGTATCACATTTATATTGTTTCGGGTTTATTTGCTTCTTCTCCAGGACTCCATTTGAGGAATTTCTTGTGATATTTTTTCAGAGTGAAATAGGGGGTGGGGGAGCCAAGGTCGCACTAACTCATTGATAGTGATGGAGGCAAGATGATTGATTCGGGCTAAGGAACAGCTGCCAGCATGCCTTAGGTTTTGTGTGTGAGAGAGAAAGAAGGAGAGAGGAAGGGAGAGAGGGAGAGAAACTGAAGAAGGAAGTAAGAATATTTCCTGTCTGGCTACTGAAGAAAGCTCTGCCTTGGTAGGTACTTGCCCTGCTAAAATGTCTACATTGAACGTGAACAATTCAGGCAGAATGGGTACCCACAAGCATTTCTTACAAGTAAAACACAAAACACAAAGGAGAGAAAGGGAAAAAAAAGAAGGTAAAAGACCAACCATATGGCACACCCATCAAAAACATTTCAGAAGCAGTAGGACGCAGCTTCCAAAATCTGCAAGTGGGCATTGCACACTGCCCAGACAAATTATGCATTGTAAAAATTGCTTGGAGGTGGGAGATACTTCCAATGTAATCTATCAGATCCCCTGCATGGATGCCACTGTGACTAGGTAGGACAAACGGGGAGGAAGCGAACCACCAGATTGCAAGAACACAAGCAAGAGACCTGAACTCATTGGTAGCCTCACATTGCAATGAACAAGGACAAACATTCAATTTTGCAGCTACTAAGATTGTTGGACGAGCAGGTACAAAAACAGCCAGGGAAGTGATTGAAGCCTGGGAAACATCATTATCCTGGGGACACATAGATTCACCTTATTCGTCAGTGGTCTTTTCCCTGACATTTATTCTTTAAAACCTTAACATTTTATGTTTATGTTTTATGTTAAGAGCTAATATTTAAGAACTAAAAATCTGTGATGATATTCCTTACTAAATCCTGACTCTCTTCTATAGGGCAAATTTATAAACACAAACAAGACCTGTCAAACTCCCCAAATTTTACAGTTCTAGTCAGGAAAGAACCAGAATAGAAATCTTAACAATGACAATAATCCAATCTGGGTCGGTCACTTCTCTCCGGCAGAATTGCCCGAGGATCGGCTCCCAGCATGAACCTCTGGTCCCAGTGGACCGACCCAAATTGGATCCTGTGCAACATTAACCTGGGTCACGTAGATTCGCCTTCATTCGTGAAAATGGCTACAGGTTGAAAGAGCCGAATCCGTGCATTGAGAGAGCAGGCTACAGTTTCAAAAGGAGAGAAGAATTGTATTCTCTGCAAACAGGCTGCCATTTTATAGAACCTTGTGTCTTGTGTTGAACTTGAAATTCCTGTAAACTGCAGCTGTTTTGCTCCCTCCCTGCTCCTAGCCCCTAAGGTGGAGAAAGATTCAAAACCGATTAGGTAGCTTTGGGAAGCGAGATGGCTGGCAGAGCGGTGATATATGAATTACAACGACTTGGCAAAATTCATTATTTGAAGCAGAGATCCAATTTCACTGGGGGCTTTGATAAGTGGCGTCTCTATCCTCATGTCTCAAGGTCAAAATATGTCCCTGTTGGGTAAAGCGAGCCTCACGGGCCACAGTGCTGAGGTCCTTGGTTTCACGATTTTCTGTCTCTTTGTCAGAATCTCTTTATCTGAAGAAAAAAAAAAATCTGTAAGAGAAGCGTCATCCTGCTCTAATAGCTTTTCCCCACCACCAGCCCTCAGCTTTGTTGATGACAAGAAGGTGAACTGTGAAACATCTGGAGAATTTATTTCAGTTTTCCCAGCCCAGAACGTCTTACATTAAAAAGAGAAAATAGGATTAGTCTAATAACTGAAACAAAGAAAGCTTTCAATAAGTATCTAAGGAATATAAACATTAAAACGCAGAAGGGATTTAAAATGGCTGGCTGAGGAATTCTGGGAGTTGAAGTCCACAAGTCTTAAAAAAGCTGCCAGTTTTGGAGAGTCCCGGTTCTATAACATTTGAGGCCCAGAAAGTCGCAGCCTGAATAGCTTTATCATTGGTCAGGAACAAATTGTATATGACCCATCAAAACTGTGGCATATCAGTAATTGTTCAGGACTCTGCTGTTCCCCACATTCTCAGTTTCCATCTCCGGCGATAAAGCCCCATGCCTTCACATTACATCGTGACACCGCTGTTCTAGATCAGTTCAAAGTTTTCCATATTTCACACTGGAGATGGAACCAGGCATAAATTCTTCCATAAAGCTGGACAAGAGTTACACTAATATCAAAGAAATGGTGGAACAGAATCATTAAAGAAAGGATGCCAGAGGAGGGAAAAAATAAAATGTGACTGACAAAAGATAAATAATCGTTTAATTGTTCCATTCCATTATATTTCCACATATCAAACAAACATAACTTTTCTTTCTCTTTTGATGCTCCACTATAGGCTTGCCAACTTTGGTTCAAATCTCTGAAAGATGTCGGGATGGATGGAACACTTTGGTCGAGTCCCTTAGAGGTGGTTGATGCTGGCAGAACGTCACATGGTTGAAAATATCCTGGAATACACATAACTCTTCCTAATCTTCTACATCAGGGTTTATTGGTGGCTTGTAGTCAAAATATGATTGCAATGACAAGAGAGCTTCTTTCATAAACAATAATTAGCAGATTATGCTGTCAGCCAACCAAGCATCTGAGTTCATTATTTGCCTTTTTAATGAAATGGTCAGTTATAAGCAGATTGTAAAGATCTCTTTTGGTTTTCTGCCCATTGAAACATCCAAGGCTATAGATCCCTAGGGATTCATTGGTCAATTTCTAATGGAGCATAGTGGATTTCTGGCTGCATTTTATAATCTGACTGATATGAATCTTGGGACTGATCCAAGAAAAGATTTTTTTTTTGTTCAAACTGAAGAGAAATGGAATCTAGCAAAAGTGTTTCTGAGGTTCTAGGCAATGATGCAAGCTCCTGAACAAATGCTTTATGTTTTCTTAATTATTAACAGATAATTGGGCATGCAGTTTTGATCTGCAAATTTCAAATGGACCATATGGATCCTGGAAGAGATAGAGAGAGAACATAGGGAAATAAAGTTGGAGGGAACCTTAAGTGGTGGTCTAGTAGGACACCTAACTCTCTCTCACAGTTGCTACCGTACTATTGGGCCTGGTATACTACCCACTCCATATTTGTACATTTGGTTTTTCTTGTAAATTTAGGGCTTTACTTTTCTCATCACTGACTTTTATTTTGTTGGATAGTTGGAGAGAGGGAGAGGGAGGGAGGGAAGGAGAGAGAGAGAGAGAGATCAAAACCCATCCATTCCAACTTCAGAAAGTCTCAACCCTTTCCAAAATCTCTTACAGCCTTTTGTAGGTACCTGTTAGAAAAATCTTTGAACTTCTCTGCCGAAAGAGAACGTCAAAACCCAGAGCTCATTTACCAAATGATTGTTACTTGTTCCAAACTTAAAATCTGTAATTAGTTTTCAATATATGATTCACTAATCCTTGATACTTTTTTGAATGTGTCAGAGTTACCAGAAAGGAGACACTTTCATTTCCTGCTGGTGACCAGTTTATCTGAGGCACCGTCGTTTTTTCCAACAGTCTCTGATCATTCAGTTTGATCCAGAAGATGATGCAGATCCCTTCAGCCAAAGTCTGCTGACTGGTGGGAACTAGAAGATCAAGAACTAGAAGCAGTGGTGGGATTCAGCCGGTTCGCACCACTTCGGCAGAACCGGTAGCTAATTTTTTTGTTTCACAGGCCCGGAATGGACGTCCGAAAGCAGCATCCACACAGAGAACCGGCTGTTCACCTATTTGAATCCCACCACTGACTAGAAGCCTTCTCAGGCTAGATGGAACAGTCTCCTTTTGGAGATTAGAATTTCCCCAGCCCGACTGCCCTTTCAGAAGATATACTGAGCTGTAATACTCAGGTGTGAGGCTCAAAATGTGTTAAGGGTCCCATTTATTGGTTAACTGTCTCAACTGCTGTGTGTATTTATTTTCTGGATCTTTTTATTTGTCTTTATGGTCTTAGCTGTTTTATAAAGTAAAGCCACTCCAAGTCACTGAGATGTCCCTTTCTTTCCCAGCACCCATTGCTTCTTGGTCTGCCCTTTGGATGCCCTAGAGCAGCCTTTGGGGCACCAGGGACCACCGGTTCCGTGGAGAGAGGCTTTTCCACGGCCCGGAGAGAGTGCATGGTTTTGTGTGCTGCCTGCATCCCACGGATGGGGCTTTGCTGGTTTGTGCAGACCAGTTGCTGGCATGCCGCGGCCTGGTACCAGTCCACGGACCAGGGATTGGGGACCCCTGCCCTAGAGCAGCAGCCCCCAACTCTTTTGGCACCAGGGACTGGTTCCATGGAGACAGGTTTTTCCATGGACCAGAGGGGACGTGGTTCCATGTCCATCCTGCAGATGGGGCTTTACTTGTTTACGTGGACCGGTTGCTGGCATGCTGCGGACCAGTGCCAATCCACAGACTGGGGGTTGGGGACCCCTGCCCTAGAGAATGTCAATCCCCTCTCTTTGTGACAACCCCTCAAGTCTTAGAAGACAGTTATCCTGCAGCCTGCTAAGATACGTCTGAACATGTGCGCACAATTGTTTGGAAGATCCTTTTTTTTCCCCCAGTCCCTATAATAGTCCTCATTTCAGGAGGTAAACTTGCTCACTTGCCGTAAAGCTTCCACAATAAACCAAGTGGGATTGGCTTTCAATTATGTAAGCATCGCCGGCCAAGTCAGCTTGCAGATAAATTATTTATAGCAAAGAGCTGAATGCACGGCTGCGTGAACAGGGCGTTTGCATTAATAAAACCCAATTGCAAATCTAAAACAAATCGGAGGCAGAAAAATTGAAGCCAAACTCCCGGCTTCAGTCTGCAGTAAAGACCATGGCATTTTTGGCTAAAGGGATTCATTGCTTCTTCTTCTTCTTCTTTTCCTTTTCACGTTACCCTCTAGTTGTGTTTGAAATAATGACTCTTTTTTCCCTTTCTTCTTGCTTTATCAGTTCTTGGCCGTCACAGAGCTGTGCGTATCCCTATCACAAGAAGAAAGAGAGGACTATCAAATGTCTCTGCTTTTAATGCAAATATCAAGTCTTCCCTCCTTCGGATTAATGTCCTGGATCTGAAGCAAGTTTGAAAATATGACTGGGGTTCCTTTCGCCCCCCCCTCCCTTCTTTCTGTTTTGCCTGGAGAGATCAATCCAGGAGGAAAAAAGGAACCGCAGATGACCGTAAAAAGTCGTGCAAACAGTGAGGAATGAAACATTAGAGAACAGATCACCCCACCAGATCTTCTTGGCTTGCATGTATGTTTAATCAATAACAGAATAACAGAGTTGGAAGGGACCATGGAGGTCTTCTAGTCCAACCCCCAGCTCAGGCAGGAAACCCTATATCAGACATGTCAAACACAAGGCCTGGGGGGGGGCGGATGCGGCCTGCGATGTGGTTTCATGTGGCCCACGAAGCCATCCTGGAAACAGTGAGGGAACGGCCCCCTCTACCTTGGCCCTGGCCCAGGCCGGCTGGGAGCCAATGTACAATTTTGTGGTGGCCATCTCTGCTGAAACGCACTCAGTCTTAGCGCCACAAGGCCGTCTGGAAACAGCGAGGAACCAGCCCCTGCCCCGTAGGCCCCTCCCCTTGGGTGCATGCTGGGGAGGGGTCACCCTTTGTGAGGAATGAAGAAATGCACCATCGCCTGGAAGTGGCCAGCAAATGGCCCTGGCCTACTTCACATATCTGGCTTGGTGGGCTCTGGGGGGGGGGTTTCGGCAGGCAGTGGGGCACTCTCCTCACAGCACCGAGAGGCTGAGCCAGGCAGTGTGAAGCCAAAAAGAAGCACGACGCTGCTTAGCCCCCAGCTTGCCTGATTTCAGCAGGCAGCAAGGTGTAAAGCTGGCGAGTTTCGCGCTGCCTGGCTCAGCCTCTCGGCGCTGTAAGGAGTGTGCCCCGCTGCCTGCCGAAACCAGGCAGGCTGGGGGCTGGATGGCATTGTGCAGGTAACGTCGACTCTCATGTTGCTCATGGCGTCCACTCCCCCAAAGCCCACCAAGCCAGATATGTGAAGTAGGTGAGGGCCATGTGCTGGCCACTTCCAGGTGATGGTGCATTTCTTCATTCCTCACAAAGGGTGACCCCTCCCCAGCTGTGTTTCTTGCCTGTTTTTCTCCCTCCCTCATCTCAGATATTTCCCACCACTCTGTACTTAGGAAGGAAGGAGAGGAACAGTGAGGCTCTTCCAGTGGACCACGCCTTGGCGCTTGCCCTGGTCCCACCCCCTTCTGCCAGAGACCCTCAGATCTGTCCCATTCCTGCCCAGGCCCCCCACAGACGCCCTTGATGCGAATGATGTAGAGCTGGCCATGCCCACCCAGTAGGCCACACCCACTCCAGCCACGCCCACCCTGGCCACACCTACCCCCCCCCCGAGGACAACCGCAATGCTGATGCGGCCCTCAATGAAATTGAGTTTGACATCCCTGCCCTATACCATTTCAGACAAATGATTCTCCAATCTCTTCTTTAAAACTTCCAGTGTTGGAGCATTCACAGCTTTTGGAGGCAGGTTGTTCCACTGGTTAATTTTTCCAACTGTCAGGAAATTTCTCCTTAGTTCTAGGTTGCTTCTCTCTTTGGTTAGTTTTCATCTGTTGCTTCTTGTCCTGCCTTCAGGGGCTTTGGAGAATAGATTGAGCCCCTATAGAATAGAATAGAATAGAATAGAATAGAATAGAATAGAATAGAATAGAATAGAATAGAATAGAATAGAATAGAATAGAATAGAATAGAATAGAAATAAGGAAATAGAATAGAATAGAATAGAATAGAATAGAAATAAGGAAATAGAATAGAATAGAATAGAATAGAATAGAATAGAAATAAGGAAATAGAATAGAATAGAATAGAATAGAATAGAATAGAATAGAATAGAATAGAATAGAATAGAATAGAATAGAATAGAATAGAATAGAATAGAATATAGTAGGGATCTTGGAGGTCTTCTAGTCCAGCCTCCTGCTTTAGCAGGAGAATCTATACTATTTCAGAAAAGTGACTGTCTAGTCTCTTCTTAAAAACCTCCAGTGATGGAGCGCCCATGATTTCTGGAGGCAAGGTGTTCCACTGGTTAATTGTCCTCCCTGTTAGGAAGTTTCTCCTTAAATCCAGGTTGCTTTTCTCTTTGGTCAGTTTTCAATCATTGTTTCTTGTCCTTCCCTCTGGTGCTTTGGGAAATAAGGGGCAGCCTCTTAAATACTGGAATACTGCTATCATGTCTCCCCTATTTCTTCTTTTCTTTAGACTGGCCAAACCCAAGTCCTGCAGCTGTTCTTCCTATGTTTTAGTCTCCAGGCCTTGGATCATCTTAGTTGCTCTTCTCTGAACTTTTTCCAAAGTCTACATAAGCAGCTCCTCCAGAGGAATTTTTGCAGTACCAATAGAAGAGAATATTTGTAGCTCAGAGGTTGAACTGTGGGGTCCTTGGTGCTCTCTGAATCCGGGGGGTTTTCTTGCAGACATTTCATGACCCAACTAGGTAACCTCATCAGTATAATCAGCGATTGGGTTACCTAGCTGGCTAATGAAACCTCTGGAAAGAAACAATCAAGTTCAGAGAGCATCAAGCATCCCACAATAGAATAGAATGATAACTTTGTTGTCACTTTGGATGTGCACTAATTGGCGTAGAATTCTTACCAGGCGGTTTTCCATCAGGAACAAGTGGGCTGATCCAATCAGAATATGAGTCTGGAAAAAAAAAAAAGGAAAACCAAGATTTCTACCTCCCTGTGTCCCATCTGATCTTGTCAACCCAGCTTATTTGTAAGATCAGAAATGAGGAGGGGATCAGCCGCCTGGGAAAGCCCAGGGGAATCATCAAAACAATTAAAAAAACGAAAATTAGAATATTTTGGACAGGTGATGCGACACCCGGAAAAACACGGCATATTCCATTGAATCCTCCAGGGAAAGATTGAAGGCCAACGAGGTCCAGGCAGAAGAAGAACATCATGACTTCAAAATCTCAGGGACTGGTTGGGACAAAACTCAGCTGCACTTTTTCATGCGGCTGCTGATAAAAACAGGATCACCAACATGATCGCCAACGTCCGATAACGGATAGGGCACAAGACGAAGAAGAAGTGTCCCATCTCTCTTCCTTACAGCTCAGTTGGAGCCAGTTCGAGGGAAGTCATTCAGCTGGCATGGAGCTAAAAGCCTTTGGATGTTTGACAATGAGGTTCAAAGCAGTCAGCTTGCAAGGTGTTAACTTTCCCAGCCATGCAAATCTCAGCATGAGAAATTGCTTCCATGCTTCTTTGCTAATGTGGCTCCGTGGCACCTGAAATTACATTGCAGAAATACTATTTTGAACTCCTGCTTCCCTGTGGAAAGCTTAGGTCAGGCCGAAGTAGCCTGGAGGGATACATTTGGCTGATTAAATCTGATATATACTAAGTACTCTTGCTTTTAGCTTTTGCCCAGTCCATTTATTCTACACACGCTAAACTTATAATCAAACTCAGCGCCCACCTATTAGAATGATGACTGCTTTATAATGTGTAATGTGTAATGCATAGGCTCGGCTCTTTTCTGCATATAAAATATAAGAAGTAAAAAATTTTCCCGGTGTCCTTTGTTCCGTTAAATGATCATCTTTCCCTTCTACAGCTTCTTCAAGGTTCGGGACTGCTGTTCTGAAAGACTCCACTTTTGAGGGAATTATTGGTTGAACTTTTTCAAACTATCCCTGCACCACCTTGGAGATAATTAAACCTTCTGGTTTTCTGATCCAGATGGTTCTTCCTAATGAGAGCTCCTCACTTTATCACCAAAGTAATCTGGAAACCAGCCACATGGCAATGACTCATGCTCATTGCCACTAGTATATAAAAATAAGAGTGACTCTCACTCCTTTCTAGCACTGATGATGTTACCCAGTTTGGTAATGAAACATATGCTTGAAAACCACCAAGCTTGGAGAGCACCAAAGACTCCACAGTTGTCGTTGTCGTCGTCGTCGTCCTCCTCCTCCTCCTCCTCCTCCTGCTCCTCCTCCTCCTACTACTACTACTCTTACTCCTCCCAAACCCCACTCCCTTCTAGCACTGATGATGTTACCTAGTTGGATAATGAAATGTCTGCAAGAAAACCCTCCAAGCTCAGAGAGCACCAAGGACCCCCTCACGTCAACCCCTGTGCTACAAATATTCTCTTCTTTTAGTATGACTCATATTTAAAGTCAGATGTACTTTGTATGACTCAGGAATACTGTACTTCAACAAGCTGAACTTAGCTCGAAGGATTATCCACTCCCAGTCCAGGTGAAAGGTAAATAAGGCATCTTAAAAGGAAATAATATTATAAAATGTTTGAACAGAGATAAACCATGTTTACTATGGATTTTTTTTTTTGTCACTGAAATAGACGGGAAACTGTCTTGGATAAATGGCAACACATAATTCTGTTGGCATCCGACATTTCTCCTTAAACCATAATTCAAAAGAATTATTTTGCAAAACGTGCATCCTGAATAGAGTCCTTCATACCAAGCTTACCTTAGTTGGTTTTTTTTTTTTAAAAAAAAATCATTTATAAAAGGAGTTTTTTTTCCAAAGTATTATCCTGGAGACCGCTGCATTAAGTATATAGAGTTGTACTCTATATAAATGTTTACAGATCAGAGATACAAAGCTATTCATGCAAATGTAGATTTTTCAATTACTTTTAAAGTTTGACAACGGAAATGAATGTTACAGCAAACCTTGCAGTTTTGACATAGACCTGAGTCACTGTCTTCATTCCCGTTAAAAGTTGATTGTTTTGCAGTAATTATTTTTAAATTTGCATCTCTACATAATTGAGCTTGATTGAATTGTGGTCAAGCTCTCTTCAAGGATAAAAATGCTTCAATGTGCCTCCAACAAAGTGAGGTCAATCTAGCTTGATCAGTTACTTAGCTTTAAAAAAGTGTTTTTTCTTTTTTCTTTTGGTTTTTTTCCCCCCCCATGTTCAACATTTACCTTTGAAGAGCGTAGCAAAGTGCTGTGACTACTGGTTAAAAGAAAGGGTGAGCAGACTCTGGTGTAGAGTCACTTCAAAGAGATAATTCACAGGAATATTTTTCCAAGATCCACAGAGATAAAAATCAGCATATGCTTCCTCCCCATGGGAAACCGCACAACTATCTTTTCTCCCCTGAGATTTTGCTATACACACACACACACACACACAGAGAGAGAGAGAGAGAGAGAGAGAGAGAGAGAGAGAGAGAGAGAGAGAGAGAGAGAGAGAGAGAGAGAGAGAGAGAGAGAGAGAGAGAGAGAGAGAGAGAGAGAGAGAGAGATACATAGTCCTCTTTTACCATGTGCCCAATCAATTCTCTCCCTATTCAGTCACACAAACACAATCACCCAAACTCTATGTTGGAAAGGTGAGTTCTCACTGGCCCAAATTTGTTGAAAAATCACAAATAAGTTTTAATAAGTTTTCACACATCCCCATGAATAAGTGGGGGTGTGTGCCTCTGTGTCATCCTCTATATTAAAAACTCCCTTGACTCTAGAGCAGGGGTTCTCAACCTTGGCAACTTTAAGACTTGTGGACTTCAACTCCCAGAATTCCTCAGCTGAGGAATTCTGGGAGTTGAAGTCCACAAGTCTTAAAGTTGCCAAGATTGAGAACCCCTGCTCTAGACTGGAAGAGGTGAAAATAACCTTAGGGATACATTGGGAGAGTATTAGACGGAAGGGGAAAGCCTTCAGGAAATTGAAAGCTGTTACAAAGTGGAATGAAACTTGCAGAGATGGAATTATAATCCCTATTTTCTGAGTTCCCGAGGAGCAGCAAATAAGAGAAATCATGTAGCAGTGTTGCAATATCTAAGGGGCTGCCCCAAAGAAGACAAAACTGCATCCAGTTTTGGTCACCACGATGTAAAGAAGATGTTGAGACTCTAGAAAGAGTGCAGAGAAGAGCAACAAAGAGGATCAGGGGACTGGAGGCTAAAACATACAAGGAACGGTTGCTGGAATTGGGTCTGTCTAGTTTAAGGAAGAGAAGGACGAGGGGGGACATGATGGCAGTGTTCCAATATCTCAGGGGCTGCCCCAAAGAATGAGAGTAAAACTATTCTCCAAAAGACCTGAAGGCAGGACAAGAAGCAACGGATGGAAACTCATCAGGGAGAGAAGCAACCTAGAACTAAGGAGAAACTTCCTGACAGTTAGAACAATTCACCAGTGGAACAACCTGCCTCCAGAAGCGGTGAATGCTCCAACACTTGAAGTTTTTTAGAAGAGACTGGACAGCCATTTGTCCAAAATGGTATAGGGTTACCTGCCTGAGCATGGGGTTGGACTAGATGACCTCCAAGGTCCCTTCCATCATCATCATCATCATCATCATCATTTCAACCTTTTCTCCAAAGCACCTGAAGGCAGGGCAAGAAGCAACGGATAGAAACTAACCAATGAGAGAAGCAACCTGGAACTAAAGAGAAATTTCCCAACAGTGAGAACAATTAACCAGTGGAATAGTTTTGCCTTCAGAAGTTGTGGGTGCTCCATCACTGGAGGTTTTCAAGAAGAGACTGGACAGCCATTGGTCTGAAATGGTATAGGGTTTCCTGCTTGAGCAGTAGGTTGGACTAGAAGACCTCCAAAGTCCCTTCAAATTCTGTTGTTTTGCTATCATTCATAAGATTAATTCTGGCCGGCCATTAAGAAAGCAGAAAGAATCCATTATCAGATAACTTAGATCTTTGACTTACTGGATGTGAGATGGGCTGTGCTGGCTCAGGTGGATGGAGTATGGAGTCCAGGACTTCTGGAGGTTGTGAGGTTGACTACTTGACATTGACTAATAGTGTTTACCTTATGTCTCCTTGGACTCATTCCAGCCCAAATTAGAAATTGATGGGATAAAAGTGAGATAAAAGTGGAAGAAAGAAGAGTAAAACGGAAGAAGGAAGGATGTTGGTTTATGGCTGAAGACCAAATCTGGGAAAGAAGATAGGATGGAAGCAATGTTAAGCCATGTGCATTACAACATTAACGGATCTCTTATTAGTGACTACTTTGCTTTTAGCATTTAAAGGCTTAAGAAAAAGTGAATTTCTTCTACGTTTGCTGCATAGACATCACATTAAGTGCCTCTGCAAGGGCCTTCAGCAAAGTGGACCATTTATATTTAATAAACCATTTGTTGCATATTAAGTACCCCAGCCTGTAAATAAAGCACCCATGGAAGTCTAATTATCTTAAAAGGTACATCTAGCTCTTTGTGTAATTAGCTGAACATTACATATTCAAATCAATGCATTTCCTAGTGTTAATTCAAACTGGAGAGGGGCATTTTATTTATCAATTAAATATCACTGCTCTATCAAATTAATGAGATATCAATTAAAGTGTGAAAGCTATTCATATCTTGGGCAATGTCTAATAATTGACATTTAGGCAAGAGCCTTTCATTGTCAATAGAGCTGATCCGTGTAGTTTGGTTGTTTTTTATTTTTATTTTTGAAGGGCAAAGTAATTTATTTTCCTGTAGTTTTATACACAACAGCAATACCATTGTTTTGGATTTTATATGGTAGAGAGACAGGTAGATAGGAGATGATAGACAGACAGACAGATAAGACAGAGATAAATAGGTAAATATAACTAGATAAATAAATAAATGAGATAAAGACAGAATAGAGATAGAGCGCTAGACAGAGCAAAATAGAAAAAGAGAAATAGAGATAGAATATCCTGCTTGAGCAGGGGGTTGCACTAGAAGACCTCTAAGGTCCCTTCCAATTCAATTATTCGGAGGAGGGGGAGGAGGAGGAGGAGGAAGAGGAGAGAACGGTCTACTGCTTGAGCAGGGGTTAGACTAGAAGACCTCCAACATCCCTTCCAACTCTGTTATTCTATGTTCTAGTCTAGTTTTAGTTAGTTAGACAGAGATAAGATAGACATGATAGATGATGATAGTTAGATAGTTAGATAGATAGATAGATAGATAGATAGATAGATAGATGATGGATGGATAGATAGATAGATAGATAGATGATGGATGGATGGATGGATAGATAGATAGATAGATAGATAGATAGATAGATGATGGATGGATGGATAGATAGATAGATAGATTTATGATGGATGGATGGATGGATGGATGGATGGATAGATAGATAGATATAGATAGATCTGATAGATGGATGGATAGAGATGGATGGATGGATGGATGGATAGATAGATAGATGATGGATGGATGGATGGATGGATGGATAGATAGATAGATATATGATGGATGGATGGATAGATAGATAGATATAGATAGATCTGATAGATGGATGGATAGAGATGGATGGATGGATGGATGGATGGATAGATAGATAGATATAGATAGATCTGATAGATGGATGGATAGAGATGGATGGATGGATGGATGGATAGATAGATAGATGATGGATGGATGGATGGATGGATGGATAGATAGATAGATATATGATGGATGGATGGATAGATAGATAGATATAGATAGATCTGATAGATGGATGGATAGAGATGGATGGATGGATGGATGAATAGATAGATGGATAGATCTGATTGTATAGTTTTTGTTCATTTATTTATTTTTTTGCAAAATCTTTATTAATTTTTTTCCATACAATTCAGTAGTACTTATTCAACAATGTGTTGTCTGAGTTTATCATTCACTCGCACAAATTTAATTCCTAATCCTTTATTCTTTTCTCCAGCCATTGATAAAACAAGTCCCAAGTATCCTGTTTCTTCTTTTTCTGTCAACCTCAAAGTATGTCTGTCCATTTCCGAGCATTCTAGCATTTTTAAAAAAATTATTTCTTCCTCTGGCTGGTATTCCTTCATTTTTCCAATATTGTGCAAATGTGATTCTTGCCACTGTTGTCACATGTAAAATCAAATATGTGCTTTGTTTATCATTCTTTTCTGACCATCGGTTTCTACTGCCTGTTATGAAGAGGAGCAGTTTGCACTCCTAGGTCAACAGAACCCGTTGGACCCAATAAGCAAAAATCTATCTGTGTCGTGCCGAATAGCCTTCTCTTCTCTCAAAAGCCCAAAGGTGGGCAGGATGAGACCGTGGAAACTCATTTTCACTGGTGACCTAATCCAAGCCCTGAACCTGGGTATCCCCAATGAATGGCTACCACACATATTTTTCATCCGAAAAGCCATTTGGAGAGTACACAGACCTTTCCCCCCTGAGAGGAGATGTCAAATTGATGTACTGTGGCGCCAAAGGAGGCCATAATGTATGTGATGTTCATGGACTAGTGAATCGGGCTGGTTTACTATATGAAATGAATTACGGGCAAAAAGAAATGAGGTTGGCTCCTAAGCCAGGCCCTGCTTTTCCTTCTCAACTTGAAAAGTAGCGTTAACCCAAAGGAAAATTCTCCGGGAAGGGTGGATGTTCCAAACACTTTCCTCACAATCCTGTCGTTTCTCTGAAAAATGTCTTCAAGCATGGCGGGAGCTTTGTTCTCCTTTCAGAGATAAGAATGGAAAGAGGAATTGAAAAGGGTGAAATTTCATGCAGCTACATCGCCATAATTAGGCTGAGGGCTCAGTAAAAGGGAGAGGGGAGAAGTAATGAATGTAGATTCTAAATCACAACCTTCATCGGTAAGAGTCAGAAAGACTTAACCTACGAAGAACGGCTGTGGGACTTGGGTCTGGCTAGTCTAAAGAAAAGAAGAAATAGGGGAGACATGATAGCAGTTATCCCAGTATTTGAGGGGCTGCCACCAAGAAGAGGGGGTCAAGTTATTCTCCAAAACACCAGAGGGCAGGACAAGAAAAATGGATGGAAACCGATCAAAGAGAGAAGCAATCTGGAATTAAGGAGAAACTTCCTAACAGTGAGGACAATTACTGTAACCAGTGGAACAACCTGCCTCCAGAAATCATGGGTGCTCCATCACTGGAGGTTTTTAAGAAGATATCGGACAGTCACTTGTCTGAGATGGTATAGGTTCTCCTGCTTGAGCAGGGGGCTGGACTAGAAGACCTCCAAGGTCCCTTCCAATTCTATTCTGTTCTGTTCTGTTCTGTTCTGTTCTGTTCCGTTCTGTTCCGTTCCGTTCCGTTCCGTTCCATTCCATTCCATCCATCCCATTCTTCTTCTTCTTCTTCTTCTTCTTCTTCTTCTTCTTCTTCTTCTTCTTCTTCTTCTTCTTCTTCTTCTTCTTCTTCTTCTTCTTCTTCTTCTTCTTCTTCTTCTTCTTCTTCTTCTTCTTCTCCTCCATCTCCTCCTCCTCCTCCTCCTCCTCCTTCTCCTTCTCCTCCTCCTCCTCCTCCTAATTCTAATTCTAATTATTCTAATTATAATTCTAATTCTTCCTCCTATTCCACCTCTTCCTCCTCTTCCCTCAACCACCTCCTCCTCCTCCCTTCTTCCTCCCTTCTTCCAAAGTTCAAGACCTCAATAGGCTTCCATGCTTTCCCTTTTTTATATATTTAGTTTTTTTTAAATCATTGTTAATAATTGTGTCCCTGAATCTTATATTTCATCAAGTTTGATATTATCTTCTTCCTAACTTTATGCTTTCCTTGCCACACCACTAAAATGTCAGTTCTAGTCCTCGGGGAAGCAATGCACATCACTATTGCAGATTCCATTCATGGAAGAGTGGAACAGCTGATCAACAGTGCTGTAGGGAATATGCTATAAAATGCATATGGCTTGGAATCTACTAAATATTCCTTTTCCTGGAGTTCTTTCCTCCCTCCCTCCCTTCTTCCTCCTTCCTTCCTTCCTTCCTTCTCCTTCCTTCCTTCCTTCTTCCCTCCCTCCCTCCCTCCCTTCCTTCCTCCCTCCCTCCCTTCCTCCTTTTCAATAAACTGCTATGGTTGGAACCACTATACATGTGTACACTTTACATCTACTTGGGTTTATTTCCAGTAAATGTGCAGGAGCTGCAATTCCAGTTGCCTTTTAAATAATTATCCAAATGCTGTAATAAGCAGCCCCAACTTTCTTTGTTTCCTTTTCCAGTGCCTCTTTTCACTTGAAAACTTTCCTTGTCTTAGAATAACTAACTGGGTTTTTCCCCCCCCTTTTCTTTAAGAGGCTTGATGGCTTCATAGTAGAAGGAGCTGGTTTTTTTCTACTCCCTTCCAAATCCTTTTCTATTGCTCTTGAAACACAACATCTCAAGGGAAATATCTACCGTATGAATGTTTTCCACACATGGGTGACTTTTCTCTCTTCAGTGCTGCTTCTGGCTATCTGAATACCTGGCTGGAAGCACCAGCATCCTATTCAGAGCCCTGTGTGATATGGTAGATCTCCGAAAACCCAGAGAAAAAAAATGGATCTTGGGGTTGATCTATCTCCAGAAATCGGATGAATATGAAACCTGGAGTTAGGACCCCTGTGTTTGTGTGTCTTCTCTCTACCTCTTGAGACATAGCTATAAACTGAGGGATGACTTTGCATTGATCTCCCGTATGGAAACCATGTTTTCTGCTGACATTAAATTCTGCTAATCTGCCAATGGAAAGAACTACAGTCTCTCTGCATTAGGAAGAAATTCATGTCAAAGCCTGAACTCTCAAACACTGAAAAGAGGAAGAACATGCAGGTTTTTTTTGTCCCAAATCCTAGAATGGCAGTGTGACTACATGGCATGTCTCTGTTGGGTCAAGAGTCAATATAACCTTACCCATATTGTTTTGTTCTCATACGGTTCTTCCGTTGACTCATCTTCCCTTTCCCACTGAGCTAGGTGCCTTTTGGTTTCCTTGGGGGGGGGTTCCTAACCCTTATTGTTTCTTCACTTAGAGTGGCAGGGTGACCTAGTGGTGAAGACTCTAACCTCC
>JARGCV010000497.1:207500-270000 GCA_034064705.1 Bothrops alternatus | reverse complement strand
TTTGCACCCTGCAATGACTGAGCACTGATTACTACACCTACAGCTTTCAAAAATAGTGGATTTCACTCTGTGTGGGTGTGTATAATATAAATGCCCCATTTTATTGGTCGCTATTGCTCATGCCTCTTGCATGACCCTTACAACAAGGGTCACCCCAAAATGATTCCCTATTGTTAGCAGAATTTAACCTCTCTCAAAACCCTCCCTTCCCATATTGATAGGTACAATATTATTTTGTGACAAGACTTGTCAAAAGCTCCTGGACTTTGAGTCGGTTTGAGTCGAATCCTGGCTTGTTCATATAAAATCTAAGTGATATAAATGAAACATTCACAGTGCAAAGGATCTGAAGTCGTGAAAAATGGAAGGCAAAACTGCCTTGCGTTCTACAAAAATGACATATTGAAATTCCACCCTCTGCAAGATGTCTTACGTCCCCAGTATGTAATCCTATCTTCCGGGAATGATCTCTTTTCCATGTGGCAGTCAAGGATCACGTTAGGAGGGGAAAGTGGGCTTTCGGCTGCTACAAATTCCTGAAATCGCATCCTGAATAAAAATGAAACAAAACCCAGCTACCAACTCAGTCAGAGGAAACCTTAATCACATCCAGTTCTGTAGTATATCAGGACTGTTCAATTCTTCCTTTAGCCTGCACAGATTTGACACTTTGACATTTTCTGTGCCGGTATATTTTGCACAACTTGATGAATGACACCACAAACTACAACGACACCATGAAGCAGGCAGCTACCATTTCTTTTTCTTCTTAAATATGTCATACTTCCAAGCCAGTTCAGGCTTTGTCATGTCATGGTGATATCAGTGCTCCCTCTGTTGTCCTACTAATTTCTGAAATCTTCTCCTTCTCCTTCTCCTTCTCCTTCTCCTTCTCCTTCTCCTTCTCCTTCTCCTTCTCCTTCTCCTTCTCCTTCTCCTTCTCCTTCTCCTTCTCCTCCTTTTCTTTTTCTTTCTCCTTCTCCGTCTTCTCCTTTCTCCTTCTCTTTCTTTCTTCTTCTCCTTCTCCTTTCCCTTCTCCTTCCCCTTTCCCTTGTCCCTTCCCCTCTCCTCTTCCTTCTCCTCCTCCCTTCTTTTAATCTATTTTTTATTTATTTATTACTGCATTGAGGACAGTAGAATGGCTGAAAGCAAGAAAGAAACAGAGAGAACAGAACTGCCATCAAGACTCCTCGCCCACCTTAGATATAGCTTTATTCCCTGTTCCATCCTTGCCAGCCCATCTAGTTGTTCTACAGCTCCATTGAAACGTCTGTGCTGGAGAAGAACATTTGGTATATACTGTTCTCACACGGAGGATGGCACAAATGCCTGCCAAATATTGTATTGCCAAAAATAGACTTTGCCAACTTCTAGGTCTACTTTGCCTACTTGGTTAGGGTTACAGTTAGAGTTGCATGCCCATCTCTTCACTCTCAAAGGCCCTTTGTTGATGCTGGTGAAATCATTTAATTGACCTACAACACTTTATTTGCAGATCTCTGGCAACATCGTTGCCCTCAGATAGTGTAATGACAATGAATTACAATTAGGAGCAAAACTTTCTTAGATCAATTGTTTTCCATAATTCTTTAGGTAGCTGCATGAAGTTCTAAATGATGGTCTCTTTTCCTTCCTTTCCTTTCCTTTCCTTTCCTTTCCTTTCCTTTCCTTTCCTTTCCTTTCCTTTCCTTTCCTTTCCTTTCGTCTATCTCCCTTCCCTTCTTCTATCTTCCTTTCCTTTCCTTTCCTTTCCTTTCCTTTCCTTTCCTTTCCTTTCCTTTCCTTTCCTTTCCTTTCCTTTCCTTTCCTTTCCTTTCCTTTCCTTTCCTTTCCTTTCCTTTCCTTTCCTTTCCTTTCCTTTCCTTTCCTTTCCTTCCCTTCCCTTCCCTTCCCTTCCCTTCCCTTCCCTTCCTTTCTCTTCCCTTCCCTTCCCTTTTGTTTCCCTTCCTTTCCTTTCCTTTCCTTTCCTTTCCTTTCCTTTCCTTTCCTTTCCTTTCCTTTCCTTTCCTTTCCTTTCCTTTCCTTTCCTTTCCTTTCCTTTCCTTTCCTTTCCTTTCCTTTCCTTTCCTTTCCTTTCCTTTCCTTTCCTTTCCTTTCCTTCCTTCCTCCCTCCCCTTCCTTCCTCCCCATTTTCCTTCCTTTCTCCCCCTTCCTTCCTCCCCATCTTCCTTCCTTCCTTCCTTCCTTCCTCTTCCTTCCTTCCTTCCTCCTCCTTCCTTCCTCTCCTTTTTCCTTCCTTCCTTCCCTCCTTCCTTCCTTCCTTAGGGAAAATCTCCGGCAAGTCCTTGCCCCTTTCGTTTCATTTTATTTGTACCAGCCGCAGAGACACCTGCTCCTGACATCTGAGACCATTAGGATGACATAACCAAGAACCAAAATAGTAGCAACCGTCTAGGCCTTCATTATCAGCCATGTGAAGCTGCTGTGGGGCTGCCAAGTCAAACAATAATTCCACCCACGGAGAAATAAATATTCCCAAGGCAGCAACTGATGGCTGGTGAGAATAGAAAGAGGCCGGCAGAAGAAACTCCTGTTGTTTCTAAGGAAGACGCGGTATCTCAATATCTCTGTGCATCACTTTCTCTAGTCACCATTATCTGGGGACAATGCACGCAGATAAGAAGAATATTAGGCTCCCTGTCCCAGTATTGGTCTGCTTATGTTACATACAAAAGGTTCCCGGGATACAACACAGCCTCAAAAGCCTCAGAGCAAGAAACCAGGTCAGATGGCAGTAGCCCTTGTTCAGTTTTATGGGAAACAATGTTTTGGCTGTAACTGACAGGACCTAACCTGTCTTAGTTGATTCAAAAGCTAAGCAGTGTCAGACCTCACTGGTACTTAGATAAGAGACCATGGGAAAATCTCAGAGGAGTGGACTAAACAGGGAATTGAAAAAAAAAAAATCCAAAGGAAGGATATTACAGGAGAGTTAGAATGACAGAATAATAGAGTTGGAAGGGACTTGGAGGTCTTCTAGTCCAACCCCCTGGTCTGTCAGGAAACTCTACACCATTTCAGACAAATGGTTGTCCAATCTCTTCTTAAAAACTTAAAAAAACACCCACAACTTTTGGAGGCAGGTTGTTCCACCGGTTCATTGTTCTAGCCGTCTATGGAGATTCTCAGTCACCCAGGTCATGACTGTCTCAAAGGTGCTTTTTTCATGAGGCAACTGGACTTTCTCGTTTTTCTTTGAAGACGTTTCGCTTCTCATCCAAGAAGCTTCTTCAGCTCTGACTGGATGGTGGGGAGTGGAAGGATTTATACTCCTTGCAGACAGCTGGTCATTTGCCTTCTTTTAGAGAGTCATTGAGGCCACTTGCAGGTTTATTTATGTCGCCAGGGTCACCCCAGTAGCGCAAATGGGTGTGGAGCCTTCTTGAGACTGTACGATACAATCTACAACATAGTCCTTTCAACAGGTCCAAGAAGGTGCCACACCCATTTGCACTACTGGAAGGAAGGAAGGAAGGAAGGAAGGCAGGAAGGCAGGAAGGAAGGAAGGAAGGAAGGAAGGAGGGAGGGAGGGAAGGAAGGAAGGAAGGAAGGAAGGAAGGAAGGAAGGAAGGAAGGAAGGAAGGAAGGAAGGAAGGAAGGAAGGAAGGAAGGAGTAAATGTCTATGGAGATTCTCAGTCATCCAGGTCACGGTTATCCCAAAGGTGTTTTTTTCCAAAAGGCAACTGGACTTTGTTTTTCCTCAAAGACATTTCCCTTCTCATCCAAGAAGCTTCTTCCATTCTGAAGAACGTTCTCATTTGTGTTCTTTAGAACCTGAAAAAGCTTCCTGAATGAGAAGCGAAACGTCTTCAAGAAAAACAACAACGTCCAGTTGCCTTTTGGGGAAAAAAAAAAGCACTTTTGGAACGTTAAAGTAAAGAACACAACTGCTAAACTCCTTACATGAAAATCTGAAGGAGGGGTAAGTGACATCATGAATGCATTATCACACCCAATAACACAAAGGGCATATTGTGCATCATTTGCATGCTGATGTCGTCACGGATCTGCCATTGTTAGGACTGACACTCATCGCCTACGACTCCTTATAGGTACTTCAGCAGAAGTCCTACGGAAGGAAATGGGAAAGGCACAAAACAGATATCGGTGAACAAAACGACAACACCAGCAACTGCTTTCATCAAATTAAGAGGGAAGAATTCTCTGGCAAAGAGCACAATCCCTCTTGTTCCAGATGCCTTGTTTGCTGTTGCCTCTCTGATTTCCATTAATCTGTTATTGTAGGATAGTTCAACAAACAGTTTAAATCATGGATTGCCTACAAATTGCACCAGGGGATGAGGGGTAACCTCTCAATGTTGCCATGGCAACGTTTCTTCTTCCTGTTTATATTGTGTGGCAAATGAAAAAAAGGAAGAGCCACAGGCTGCCAATTGCACCTTGTCTCTGCCTCTAGCAAGGAGGAGAATAACTCATTCGCTAGCGAAAACTACTACACTGCCGTTACTACTGATCCTTTTAGGCTCTTTCTGTTTTAGGGTAGAATTTATCCAGAGTTTGATCTCTACTTAAGACTGTTTCCTCATTAGTGACATACAATAACATCTTCACAGTATCACTCAGCCCTCACTGAACTGATAGACAGTCTGTCATCACTGCTGCTATTTTAAGATAATGATGGTTGGATGATGCTAAAAAGTAAAGGAGTAGGAATGACTTCAGGGTCCCACCTGAAGGAGGACGTTTCCCACCATTACTAAAATTTGAACCTCTTCAGCTTAGGAAAATAACTATAGGTCATCACTGATCTTATCGGTGCGTAATCTTTTCAACGTAGAACACAAATTCCCAAAGCCCACAATCTAAGTAGGTGCTTACCTGTATGTAGAGACCTACTTTTGGAAACAATTATTATAAATTTAAACAGTTGCATTGGGGTGGGGGGAGGGGAGTTAGGTGCAAGTAACTGGGAAAAGGGGTTAAGTTCAAAGCACTAAAAGTTTGTTACATGCTGCTTGTACACAAGAATCTGATGTCATGGTTCCGATAGATGAAACCCATCCAAAGAACTTCAAGGCAATAATTCTTCCTTAAAGAACATTTTATCCAGGAAACAAAGTATCAGCACTACATGGTTGAACCCAAAGCTAAATTCCCTTCCCCCAAATACAAAATAACAAATTGCAATTCCCACCCGCAATAAGCAGTCATAAATCACATTCTCTAATTATTAGCCTGAAACACAGGCTTTCTCTCCAGTTCCTCAGCCCGCCAAACCATTATCAGTTCGTCCTTGAGTTCCCACAGAGCAGCGTTGTTATTATTATGGCTAGCTGAGCTCAAGCAGTCATCCCAACCCCCCCCCTTCTGCACCAGATTTCTAAATAGAAGAAAAAGCATGTTAAAAGCAAAGCGGAAATGGCTGCAATTTTCATCAGTTGTCAGAGCGGGAACATCCAATGTTTACAGTGTTGACATCTGATCTACTAATGGCCAGATCAACTTGGTGCTAGATAACAGAATTCATCAGAGGGCTGAATTTA
Organism: Bothrops alternatus; assembly: GCA_034064705.1. Lineage (NCBI taxonomy): Eukaryota > Metazoa > Chordata > Lepidosauria > Squamata > Viperidae > Bothrops > Bothrops alternatus. The sequence continues at coordinate 264,495 of JARGCV010000497.1, read as the reverse complement.
GGACTCTTGTGGCAGCTTAAGGATTCCAAACTGACAATGCACTTGACCCCACCTTTGGGCTCTGCCTGGTTCTCTCCTCTGTGGGGATTTTTTTTTTTGCATTGAACATAGAATAAAAGAGTTGAAAGGGACCTTCCTTCCTTCCTTCCTTCCTTCCTTCCTTCCTTCCTTCCTTCCTTCCTTCCTTCCTTCCTTTTCCCTTTCTTTCTTCCTCCCTTCTTCCCCCTCTTCCTCCCGTCCTTCCTTATTTCTTCTTTCCTTCTCCTTCCTTCCTTCTTTCCTTCCTTCCTTCTTTCTTCCTTCTCTTTCTTTCTTTCTTTTTCTCTCTCTTCCCTTTCCTGCTCCCTTTATCCCTTCTTCCCCCTCTCCCTCCTTCCTTTCCATATTTCATCTTCCCTTCTTTCTTCTCTTTTCCTTCCTTCCTTCCTTCCTTCTTTCCTTCCTTCCTTCCTTCCATCCATCCATCCATCCATCCATCCATCCATCCATCCATCCATCCATCCATCCATCCATCTACAATTATCACCTACAAACAGGGTAGAATTTTATAAGACCTGATTTTTCACACAGAATTCAAGTTCAGAGTTAACTCTGGTTTTTAGTTCACACAGTAGCTACCTCAGCGCCTTTAAAAAAATCTGCAAATCTAAAAGCAATGTTGCAAAATGAAAATTTCAGAACAAATTGTGCAAAAGAGGAATTGTGCGGAAGAAGAAATATATCCTCTTTTCTCGAAAACTGCAATTAGAAGCAGCATCGACCTGCTCTGGGTTGGTGTGATGCTGATCCTTTACCCTCTGGACACGCAGCCTTATGGAACCCTCAACCATCACCCACGTTTCCACTTTCTCCCCTTTCTTGGTCGCCGGTGCGTTGTCTAAAGTTGGAAATGAGAGGGAGCTGAACCAGCCCTTTCCCAGGAGACACAATCAGATTCCACCGCTCGGCGGCCCTCACTTATCTTCCATATTTCTGCCTGGGGACTTGATTTTGCCAGTCAACCCTTGGAAGCTCAAGCAAATCCAAACAACAACTAAAAATAATGCACCACCAGGGACCCATTAGAATCTATGTGCCACACTTTATTCTCTCCCAGGAATCATCCAGGATTTAAATGATTGGTGCTACATGGTCACAGGTGGCCAGCAGTTTCACGCTTGAGATAAACACCTCCCAGGTTCTGGTGAAGATTTCACAGTTTAGCATCTAAAGTTTCTCCTGCATGAAACAGAATGAAAACCTAGTGGACTACCCATTTCCACAAAGAGATGCTGTTGAGCAGTCTGATTAAGCCAGATCTGGAAAATCTTTGTTTCGAATTTTTGATTAACTTATTAACATATACTACACTACACTACACTACACTACACTACACTACACTACACTACACTACACTACACTACACTATACTATACTATACTATACTATACTATACTATTCTGGGCAAAGGGCTGTCCACTCTCTTCTTGAGAACCTCCACGGATAGAATACCCACAATTTCCAATAAAAGATAAGAACATTAAAATCCTAATGGTGCAGTGGTTAGAATGCAACATTGCAGGCTAATTCTGCCCACTGCCAGCAGTTTGATCCTGACCGGCTCAATGTTGACTCAGCCTTCTATCCTTCCGAGGTCAGTAAAATGAGGAGCCAGATTGCTGGGGGCAAGAGGCTAAAACTGTAAACTGCTTAATTATCCATGGGCTGAAAAAGTACTTGATTTTATCTATTCTAAATCTTTCCCAACAGTTTCATTCAATGACCCTGGTCTTTAATGGATGTCCATTCTTACTAGGCCAGAGGTCCCCAATCCCCAGTCTGTGGATCAGTACTGGGCTGCAGCATGCCAGCAACCAGTCCACACAAACAAGACAGTCCCATCTACGGGATGCAGGCAGCACACAAAACCACACCCCCTCTGATCCACGGAAAAACCTTTTCTCCACAGAACCAGTCCCTGGTGCTCAAAAGGTTGGGGACCTTTGTACTAGGCCAGAGGTAGGCAACCTTGGCTCTTTTGTGACTTGTGGACTGGCTCAGGAATGCTGGCTCAGGAATTCTGGGAATTGAAGTCCACGAGTCATAAAAGAGCCAAGGTGGCCTACCCCTGTACTAGGCCATGGAATCAAAGCCAGACAGATTAGTTCTTTTCCTCTTACAGTATGCAAGCTACAGTATGTATTGTGTTTATACCCTTATTCTTTGCTTTCAAACATGGAACACATATAGTTGGAAGGCACCTTGGAGGTCTTCTAATCCAATCCCTTGCCCATGTCACCCTGTACAAATGGCTGTCCAGTCTCTTCTTAAAAACCTCCAGTGATGGAGCACCCACAATTTCTGGAGGCAAGTTGTACCACTGGTTAATTGTTCTGTTGGAAAATTTCTCCTTAGTTCTCAATTGGATCTCTCTCTTTAATGAGCTTCCACCCATGGCTTCTTGTCCTGTCTTCAGGTGCTTTGGAGAATAGGTCGATCCCCTCTTCTTTGTGGCCGCCCCTCAAATATTGGAACACAGCTATCACACCACCCCTAGTCCTTGTTTTGTTAGACCGACAGACATTACTGATTCCCCTTTTCTTTCTGTTTTGCAGTTCTGTTGCTTCCTTACCATATTATTTACGCCTCCAAGTAAAGAGTTAATGAATAAGATGGAAAATAAGAATAAAACTCTATTCCGAAGCAGGTGGCAAGGCTGTAATCCATCATACCTATCTTGAAAGTTCTGCACTGGTTGTCTGTTGCTTAGCAGGCAAAGTCTAATATATTGACCCTTAAAATTCTAAAGAGCCGAGGACAACCCAAGAGGATATAATGGGCTGATTATATCAACATTATAATGCAGACTTCAAAAATGTGTATTTCTTTTCCATCACAAACCTCAGATTTCATATTCAGGGAATAAAAAGTAACCATGGGGGCTGTAGGAGAAGAAAAGGCAAAGGCTGGGGTCAGAGTAAAAGAGGACTCAGCCTAGAATAGTTGTGTGTCACAAATATTCCAAGTCTACCCCCTTAAATTCTGTTGACTCTTTTTTTTCTATTTTAATGACTGTGTAATCCCTTGCTTTGAGACAAAGTTGGGGGTGACATGGATGGAGGTTGAGAGTTTAGTGGCCGGATGCCCTTCCTGATGCCTATGAGGTGTTCACAGCAGTTACTCATTGCACCCAGAGAGAGACATGGATTGAACTCACAGCCTCCTGATTGTGAGGCGAGAGCTCCTTCTGTAACCACCCACACCACACCGTTCATAATTCTGTTGACTCTTATCTGGTGCTAATTTAGTCTTGATAAGATCTTCTTCTTCTTCTTCTTCTTCTTCTTCTTCTTCTTCTTCTTCTTCTTCTTCTTCTTCTTCTTCTTCTTCTTCTTCTTCTTCTTCTTCTTCTTCTTCTTCTTCCTTCTGTTCTTCTTCTTCTTCTCCTCCTCCTCCTCCTCCTCCTCCTCCTCCTCCTCCTCCTTCTTCTTCCTCCTGTTCTTCCTTTTCTTCTTCTTCTTCTTCTTCTTCTTCTTCTTCTTCTTCTTCTTCTTCTTCTTCTTCTTCTTCTTCTTCTTCTTCTTCTTCCTCCTCCTCCTGTTCTTCCTTCTCTTCTTCTTCTTCTTCCTCCTCCTCCTCCTGTTCTTCCTTCTGTTCTTCTTCTTCTTCTTCTCCTTCTTCTCCTTCTCCTTCTCCTTCTCCTTCTCCTTCTCCTTCTCCTTCTCCTTCTCTTTCTTTTTCTTCTTCTTCTTCTTCTTCTTCTTCTTCTTCTTCTTCTTCTTCTTCTTCTTCTTCCTTCTGTTCTTCTTCTTCTTCTCCTCCTCCTCCTCCTCCTCCTCCTCCTCCTCCTTCTTCTTCCTCCTGTTCTTCCTTTTCTTCTTCTTCTTCTTCTTCTTCTTCTTCTTCTTCTTCTTCTTCTTCTTCTTCTTCCTCCTCCTCCTGTTCTTCCTTCTCTTCTTCTTCTTCTTCCTCCTCCTCCTCCTGTTCTTCCTTCTGTTCTTCTTCTTCTTCTTCTCCTCCTCCTCCTCCTCCTCCTCCTCCTCCTTCTTCCTCCTGTTCTTCCTTCTCTTCTTCTTCTTCTTCCTCCTCCTCCTCCTGTTCTTCCTTCTGTTCTTCTTCTTCTTCTTCTCCTCCTCCTCCTCCTCCTCCTCCTCCTCCTTCTTCCTCCTGTTCTTCCTTTTCTTCTTCTTCTTCTTCTTCTTCTTCTTCTTCTTCTTCTTCTTCTTCTTCTTCTTCTTCTTCTTCTTCTTCTTCTTCTTCTTCTTCTTCTTCTTCTTCTTCTTCCTGTTACTATTACTATTACTATTATTATCTGGTCCTTAGTTGACTAGATTCTTATATATAGGCATCAGCAATAAATATTCTTAACTGGAACTTAAGGCATGCTCCTGATTCTTTGCACCTGATGGGGTCTCTGATGCTCTCTGAGTATGGTGGTTTCATTACCTGACTACAGAATGTGATCGGGGCTAGAAAGGGAAGGGGCTGGCTCTTTGTACCTGTGTCAGAGGTTCCTAGTGTCCTGACTGATTGCTTTCATTCATAAACTTTCCTAACCTGTTGTCTTCTATAAATGTCAGACAGTAAGTCTCATAAACCTCCAACGGAGGACTGCAAATTCTGAGAGATGGATTCCAATCGATTTGGAGAGCAATAAGTTTTAATCCCGAGAGCGCTCCCAAAATTAATTCTAAGAAACGAAGGATTGTCCCAGATGTTTACCTATGAAGGATCTTACAAATGATTCTTGGAGGGTTTCATTTTGTCCATATCGTGATCAAAATAGCCATGGAACGTCAGATAACGTCTTTGCTACCTTGTTAAAAGGGATCAGAAAAGGGAACTGACCTGGATGCTTCCTGCTCAACTTTCGATATAAAAAAAAAAGACTCTGCAAACACAAACTATCTCAGGGGCTGCCACAAAGAAGAGGGAGTGACGCTGTTCTCCAAAGTGCCAGAAGCAACGGATGGAAACTAATCAAGGAGAGAAGCAACCTGGAACTAAGGAGAAACTTCCTGACAGCGAGAACAATTAACCAATGGAACAACCTGCTTCTAGAAGCTGTGGATGATCCAACACTGGAAGTTTTTAAGAAAAGACTGGACAGCCATTTGTCTGAAATGGTATAGGGTTTCCTGCCTGAGCAGGAGGTTGGATTAGATGACCTCCAAGGTCCCTTCCTACTTTATTATTATTGTTATTACAAGTTTCTCCTGCAAAAAGAAAGGTCATTTCCCTGACAAATTTGGTCAGATCACCATGGAGAGAAAAAAAAAAAAGAATCGTCTTGAGCAGAGCACGGAGCCAAAGGGCCTGACGGATCCAAAAGAATTTTCCACTTTGCTAGCTAGAAATAATAATAAGAAAAGAAACGTGTTTTTAATTTGGGAAAATGTGGTTATTATGTGGTTTGCAAGGGGGAGGGGAGATCAAAGTGTCAGATGGCCCAAGAGGGACTTTTAAATGATAATGGGGATCAAAATAATTTGTGGGATGCTTTTAATTTCCTCTGCTACTGTTTTTTTTTAAAAAAATGGTTCTTCTAGTTTACAAAAAAAAATGCTTCATATATTTTGGCCTGGAAGAGCCAAAATGCAGAGAGATCTGAAGGATAAATTATTTTCCGTGGACTACATCCTATAAAGGGATGGTATTCTATTCTATTCTATTCTATTCTGTTCTGTGCTGTGCTGTTCTGTTCTGTTCTGTTCTGTTCCATATTCTGTTCCATATTCTATTCTATTCTATTCTATTCTATTCTATTCTATTCTATTCTATTCTATTCTATTCTATTCTATTCTATTCTATTCCCATATTCTATTCTATTCTATTCTATTCTATTCTATTCTATTCTATTCTATTCTATTCTATTCTATTCTATTCTATTCTATTCTATTCTATTCTATTCTATTCCCATATTCTATTCTATTCTATTCTATTCTATTCTATTCTATTCTATTCTATTCTATTCTATTCTATTCTATTCTATTCTATTCTATTCTATTCTATTCTATTCTATTCTATTCTATTCTATTCCTTTTCTCTATTCTATTCTATTCTATTCTATTCTATTCTATTCTATTCTATTCTATTCTATTCTATTCTATTCTATTCTATTCTATTCTATTCTATTCTGCATAGAATAGAATAGACCTTTTAGTCCAACCCCCTGCTCAAGCAGGAGACCTTATACCATTTCAGACAAATGGTTGTCCAGTCTCTTCTTAAACTTCCAGTGTTGGAGCATTCACAACTTCTGGAGGCAGGTTGTTTTCACTGATTAATTGTTCTAACTGTCAGGAAGTTTCTCCTTCATTCTAGGTTGCTTCTTTCCTTGCTTAGTTTCTACCTGTTGTTTCTTGTCGTGCCTTTTGGTGTTTTGGAAAATAATTTCACCCCTTCTTCTTTGGGGTCAGAGCCTCAAATATTGGAAGACTGCTATCATGTCATCCTGTAGCCTTTCTTTTCATTAAACTAGACATACCCAGTTCCTGAAATCGTTCTTCATATGTTTTAGCCTCTAGTCCTCTAATTATCTTTGTTGCTCTTCTCTATACTCTTTTCAGAGTCTCAACATCTTATTTGTATCATGGTGACCAAAACTGGATGCAGTATTCCAAGGGTGGTCTTACCAAGGCGTTGTAAAGTGGTATTAACACTTCAGGAGATCTTTGATTCTATCCCTCTGTAAATGCAGCCTAGAACTGTGTTGGCTTTTTTGGTGGCTGCAGCACACCTCTGCCTTTGCCATCATCTGAGCAGCTGGACTTCCCTGAGTCAATGAAAGTCATAGTGTCAACTTCCCGCTTGAGTATCCTCAGTAAGTAAGCCCACAGCCTACATTTCATCTCAGACTTCACATTATTTTTTAAGTTTAACTTGGTTCCATGGCAGACTTCCACAATCTCTGCTTACACTTGGTACTCCATTCTTCTCTCTGAGCATGGCTAATGAGCCTTACCACACTAGGATTGTAACACGCCTCTGAGGCTTCATGCTGTCTTGCTCGGCACACAAAGCCAGCAGCAAAATGCTGCAAAAGTCAAGAAACCTTTCTTCCCTGCGGTCACCCTTTTCCTTCCTCCCTGCCTCAGAAACTGATGAAAAAATGAGGTCATCTCGGGCTGGTGGTGGGTGTTACGCTGCTTGCACTACACTGTTCTGTTTCCTGGCTCAGTCCAGAGAAAAGAAAAGAAATGTAGGCAGTGCATGGTGACTAAAAGCAAAATAAAGCTTACCCAAGGATGTTTTTCTTCTTCTAGGGCTGTCAGCTGAACTGTGGAGCAATGGAGGCTCACAGAGGGTGGGAGTAAACAGTAACTGTCAGCCCTGAATGGCTAAGTATTTGGCTGAGTTATTCTATTTACAGCTGTGGGCTAACACGGCTGAGGAATAATTGCTGGGAGCGATTCCCTCAATGTTCGATGCCGTAGCAGGGGAATTTGAGAATAGCTGGAGGAAAACACTAGCAGAAAATTGGTAAAGAAATAATTGAATTGGTGCTGTCAAGATGTTTGTAAGAGAAACAGGCAGTCAGTGTCTATGGAGATTCTCATTAACCCAGGTCATGGCTGTGCCAAAGGGGTTTTTTTCAGGAGGCAATTGGACTTTCTCATTTTTTTTTCTCATTCAAGAAGCTTCTTCAGCTCTGACTGGATGGTGGGGAGTGGAAGGATTTGTACTCCTTGCAGACAGCTGGTCATTTGCCTTCTCTTAGAGAGTCGTTGAGGCCACTTGCAGGTTTATTTGTGTCGCCGGTGTCACCCCAGTAGCGCACATGGGTGCGGAGCCTTCTTGAGACTGTACGATACAATCTACAACACAGTCCTTTCAACAGGTCCAAGAAGGTTCCGCACCCATTTGCACTACTGGAAGGAAGGAAGGAAGGAAGGAAGGAAGGAAGGAAGGAAGGAAGGAAGGAAGGAAGGAAGGAAGGAGTACAGGTCATGACTGTCCCAAAGGTGCTTTTTTCACGAGGCCACTGGACTTTCTCATTTTTCTTTGAAGACGTTTTGCTTCTCATCCAAGAAGCTTCATCAGCTCTGACTGGATGGTTGGAACCGAAGGATTTATACTCCTTGCAGAAAGCTGGTGATTTGCCTTCTTTTAGAGGGTCATTGAGGCCACTTGGAGGTTTACCTGTGTCCTTAGGGTCACCTGAATGGTGCAAATGTATGTGGCTGCAGGATGTGTCCCTTGACTGTTGAAGACTGGCACAGGCTGTTGGGGATGAGTCTGTATTTTTTGCATCTCAAAGGAATGCAACTCTCTAGAGAGGCCTCAACGACTCTCCAAAAGAAGGCAAATGACCAACTGTCTGCAAGGAGTATAAATCCTTCCCTTGCCCCACCTTCCAGTCAGAGCTGAAGAAGCTTCTGGGATGAGAAGCGAAACGTCTTCAAAGAAAAACAAGGAAGTCCAAGTTGTCTCCTGAAAAAGCACTTTTTGGGACCACCAGGACCTGGGATGACTGAGAATCTCCGTAGACACTCTGAAAGACCAAGTATTTTGTGTCCCCAATATGCATCTATCATTCAAGGCAGCTTTTGGGGAGTTCTAGGCAGGAAATCCCTGGAAATGATGGGCACAATGCTGTGTTTGCACTGTATAGAAAAGTTTTGTCTCTGAATTGAACCAGTCCCCTCCTTTCAGTTCTTGGGAAAGTAGTAATGTCCCTGAAACTGAGTCAGCCTCACTACCTGTTTTATTCGGACATTGCTACATCCAAATCCTGTTCTCAGACTAGAATTCTGTGGTCACCAAGACGTTTGCCAGATTTTTTTTCCAAATATTTTATTGGTTTTATAATTTTAAACAAAGAATCAAATTAAATACAACTCAACTTAAAACATTCTTTTTCCACACAAAAACCAAAACATACATTCTTTTAGATGCTTAGATAAAGTAACTATGGGTGTTGCTCGGCAGCACCCCCTTCATTACATCCCCCTCTTCCTTCCTCCCTGTCTCCTACTTCCCTCCCCCTCCCCTCTCTCCCTCCCTCTCTCTCCACCCTCATCTCCTCCAACCCTACTTCCCTCCACTCCTTCACTCCTCCCTCTCAACCCCCTCCAGATGTAGTCAGGAGCTACTGTCCGAGCAACCCCTCATATATCAATAAGTATTTCTTTCTTATATATTACAAGTGTTACAGTTGAGTACATTATTATACCCCCCCATCCTACACCCCCCCACTTCCCAAAGTGAATACAGGGCAAAGCAAAAGAAAACCCACTACATCAAACAAAATTATTATATAATCCAAATAAAAATCTATCTATAAAGATTTTTTTTAACGCTGCGATTGTGCCTGTGATTCTGCAATATTATTATACCCTAGAAACTGCTTGCTTTGTGTCTTTAAATGCACCAAAATTTCACCCCTTTCTTTAAAATTCTGATCGATGATTGAAATAAATTATGATTGCCTCTTTTGGGAGGGAGAGACTGTACCATGCAAAGGATTTAAAATACATGCATTTCCCACTTGAACTGACTCTTGCTATTCTTACAGGGGTTCTCAACCTTGGCAACTTTAAGACTTGTGGACTTCAACTCCCAGAATTCCTCAGGCAGCTTTGCTGCCTGAGGAATTCTGGGAGTTGAAGTCCACAAGTCTTAAAGTTGCCAAGGTTGAGAACCCCTGTTTTAGAGATTGGGGTCTTCCTGGTTGTTTATATTTTCTTTTGTTAGTATGTCTTTGGTTATTCGGGTTTTCTCCCGCGTAAAATTGGAAGTACCTTGGAAGTCCCATTCATCATCTTCAGGCTGGTGTTTTCGGCTTCATGCTTCTAGGTGCTTCTTTGGTTAGTTTCCACAGATTTAGTTTCAAACCACAATTGGGAATTTCTGAAACTACAGTTCTAAACCATTGGCCTTTTGTGAGTGCAAGAGGCAGGAGGCATTTCTCTCCCTCTTAAAGTTTAAAAATCATTAAATTTTCTTATTTGTTTAAAGAGAAAAACTTAAGTCGTCTAAAATCTTTAAGTCTGTTCCCCGCCTAAAGCAATTTCTTTGAGCTGGGTTATAAAACCTGAAGAAAAGAGAATGGAATAGCAAAAAAAATAAATAAAATAAAATAAAATAAAAAAATTAATTAAACATAGATTAAAAACATAATTACTTATTTTATTAATTGCACTTTAAAAATGCCCCTGAGCAAGATCCAAAGGGCTTTTGTTAACAGTAAAAGGATTACTTTTAAATGTCCTTGCTAGTCATTTTCAAATCTCATTTGAATTTAGTTTCAGGGGTTTTGGGTTTTTTTTATTTTTTTATTTGGGATTAAATTTATATCATTACCATACCACAAAGGGAAAACGGTGGCACCTTTTATTTAAAGTGGCTGATCATTAGAAAGACATTTGCAATTCACCGTAATAATGCTGATGATAATGAATTTGCTGGGAATTAATAGGATGGTGTCGTGGAAAAAAAAACCCAATGAAAAAGGCAAGGGACAGCAACACAAAACAATAATTCTTACTTTAAGATTCAGAGGGTATTTCCACCGCCCCCTAGACTCGAAAATAAGAAGGGAAACCTGCACGTTCATTTTCAACTATGCTTCTAGAAGCAGCTCTGAAAAACGGCATCAAAATGTTGGGAACATCCGAGTAAATAATATTTTATTCTGGTTTGGCTCCAGCTCCAGCAATTGTTAGCCAAGGTAGGTTGATATGCCCTGAATTCAGGATATCAGCTCCTATCAGTGTGATTGTTAAAAGAGAGTTACTGTCTGTCTCTTTCAGCTGCCTTAGCTGATCTCGGCTCCTGAGGGTATATTCCAAAATCCATTAATATTGTTCTTGCTCGGGATTTTCAGTTCGAAGATTTAAAATAAACAGAATTCACAACTGCACCTGGGCACAATTGAGCTTTTGGGTAATAAAAAGTTAACCAGACTCATTAAAGCATACCACCAGCATGGTGGTCCTCCTTTTTTTTTTTTTCCCCTGGCAAACAGATCTTGTAAAAGAATAATGAATATTTAGCTGTTCTGCAGTCGATCAAGAAAACAGCCCATAAAATGTAAAGGGTTTGACAGCCCTGCAGAAGGACCAATTTACCCAGAATACAATGACATTCAAGGCCATTTAGCCATGCCTGGTTTTTTTTTTTTTTGTTTTTTTTTTTTTAAAAACCCAGCTACTTACTAGAGACTGCTTTTTATAGGAATCTTCTATTTATAGGAATCAGTCCACAGCCCCAAAGTGCTTAGAGAGACAGAGCTTATTTTAAACCTAGCAAGATTTGGTTATATTAGATTTAGACTTTTCAGTTAGAGAAGAGAATTCTCTACTGGTGTCTTCATTAGTCTAATTGGAGAAACATGCAGGACAGGCTTATATACTTCTTATATAACTTCGCTGCAGTTTATACTTTGTTTTTCTCTTGGCGCCCTAGGATCTCTGTTCTTGTGGTTGCTGTAATGACATCTGCTCTTTTTTTTTTTCCTTTTCTTCTGAAGAAACTGCCAGGAACTCAAGAAATATAATAAGTGAATAAAATAAAACTTATACACAAAAGAAGAGAAAAGGAGAAAAAGAATAGAATAGACTAGACTAGAATAGACTAGAATAGAATATGGAAAGACTAGACTAGACTAGACTAGACTAGACTAGACTAGACTAGACTAGACTAGACTAGACTAGACTAGAATAGACTAGAATAGAATAGAATAGAATAGAATAGAATAGAATAGAATAGAATAGAATAGAATAGAATAGAATAGAATAGTAGAATAGAATAGAATATGGAAAGAATAGAATAGAGTAGAGTAGAGTAGAGTAGAATAGAATAGAATAAATAGAATAGAATAGAATAGAATAGAATAGAATAGAATAGAATAGAATATGGAAAGAATAGAATAGAATAAAACAGAATAGAATAGAGTAGAATAGAATAGAATAGAATAGAATAGAACAGAATAGAATAGAATAGAATAGAATATGGAAAGAATAGAATAGAATAAAACAGAATAGAATAGAGTAGAGTAGAATAGAATAGAATAGAATATGGAAAGAATAGAATAAAATAGAGTAGAGTAGAGTAGAGTAGAGTAGAGTAGAGTAGAGTAGAGTAGAGTAGAGTAGAGTAGAATAGAATAGAATAGAATAGAATAGAATAGAATAGAATAGAATAGAATAGAATAGAATAGAATAGAATAGAATAGAATAGAATAGAATAGAATAGAATATGGAAAGAATAGAATAGAATAAAACAGAATAGAATAGAGTAGAGTAGAATAGAATAGAATAGAATAGAATATGGAAAGAATAGAATAAAATAGAGTAGAGTAGAGTAGAGTAGAGTAGAGTAGAGTAGAGTAGAGTAGAGTAGAGTAGAGTAGAGTAGAGTAGAATAGAATAGAACAGAACAGAACAGAATAGAATAGAATAGAATAGAATAGAATAGAATAGAATAGAAAGGGATGGGATGGGATGGGATGGGATGGGATAGAATAGAATAGAATAGAATAGAATAGAATAGAATAGAATAGAATAGAATAGAATAGAATAGAATAGAATAGAATAGAATAGAATAGAATAGAATAGAATAGAATGGAATGGAATGGAATGGAATGGAATGGAATGGAATACAATAAGAAAGGAATAGAATAGAATAGAATAGAATAGAATAGAATAGAATAGAATAGAATAGAATAGAATAGAATAGAATAGAATAGAATAGAATAGAAAGGGATGGGATGGGATGGGATGGGATGGGATGGGATGGGATAGAATAGAATAGAATAGAATAGAATAGAATGGAATGGAATGGAATGGAATGGAATGGAATGGAATAGAATAAGAAAGGAATAGAATAGAATAGAATAGAATAGAATAGAATAGAATAGAATAGAATAGAATAGAATAGAATAGAATAGAATAGAATAGAATAGAATAGAATGGAATGGAATGGAATGGAATGGAATGGAATAGAATAAGAAAGGAATAGAATAGAATAGAATAGAATAGAATAGAATAGAATAGAATAGAATAGAATAGAATAGAATAGAATAGAATAGAATAGAATAGAATAGAATAGAATAGAATAGAGCTGGAAGGGACCTTGGAGATCAACATGTTTTTTTTATCTCCAGCTTCAGTATGTCTGTAGGTAGGAATTTATTTGATTGGCTGGATTTTGTGTCCCAGTACGGTTCAGAGAGGACCAGGCTACAACAGGACATTAGCCTCAATGCCAATCTTCAGTTGAGGAAATGTCAGACGCTTATACAATTATGTAGTTAAACAGGATGTGGCTTTGAAATCTCCACCAGCTCTCAAAAGTTCAAGACATTGGTTCCCAAAAGACTGCAGGAGTTATGCTTATTGCCAGACTTTGAAAGGATCCTTTGGAGAAGACAAAATTGGGAGGTTAGCTGTTTCAATAAATGCAACTGCAAAGTAATCAACTTTCCATCAGGCTAAGGAAGAATTGCAGCCGAATGAGTAACTAATACCAACAGAAGGAGAAAGAGGATCCCTGCCTGTAGATTCTTTAATCTTTGTTGGCCAGAAAACCTAATAACACGTAAAGGCTTTTTTTTTCCCATGCCAATAAGCGACAGGATGAGAGGTTTGCTAGAGCACTCAAATGCATTCTTATACTAATTGGCCGGAATCCAAAACTTTGCCCGGATTTTCTCCGGGAAGAAAATTGAATCAGATTCAAGGGGTGTGTGTGTGTGGGGGGGGGTGCCACGTGCTTTAAGGTGGACATGACCACTGACCTGAAATCTCTTATTGATGTGTGCTGCAGCCACCCAAAACAAAGCCAATGCACTCCTAGGCTGCATCAACAGAGGGATAGAATCAAGGTGGTTTGAAGTGTTAATACCACTTTATAAGGCCTTGAGAAGACCACACGTCCTTTCCACCGCATCCAGTTTTGCTTGCCACAATATTAAAAAAGATGCTGAGATTCTGGAAAGAGCGCAGAGAAGAGCAATAAAGACGATTAGGGGACTGGAGACTTAAACATGTGAAGAATGGTTGCAGGAATTGGATATGTCTAGTCTAGTGGAAAGAAGGACTAGAGGGAGGACTTGATAGTAGCCTTCCAGTATTTGAGGGGCTGTGACAAAGAAGCGGGGGTCAACCTATTTTTCCAAAGCACCAGAAGGCAGGACAAGAAAAACGAATGGAAACTAATCAAGGAGAGAAGCAACCTAGAATGAAAGAGAAATTCCTTACATTGAAGACAATTAATCATTGAGGAATGGCTTGCCTTCAGAGGTTGTAGGTACACCATCATTGGAGACTGTTAAAAAAATTTTGGACAGCCATTTGTCCAGAATGGTCTAGGGTCTCCTGCTTGAGCAGGGGATTGGACCATTCCATTCCATTTTCTATTCTATTCTATTCTATTCTATTCTATTCTATTCTATTCTATTCTATTCTATTCTATTCTATTCTATTCTATTCTATTCTATTCTATTCTATTCTATTCTACTCTACTTTAATTCTATTCTACTCTACTCTACTCTACTCTACTCTACTCTACTCTACTCTACTCTACTCTACTCTACTCTACTCTACTCTACTCTACTCTACTCTACTCTACTCTATTCTATTCTATTCTATTCTATTCTATTCTATTCTATTCTATTCTATTCTATTCTATTCTATTCCATCCCATCCCATCCCATTCTACAAGGATCCTTTTGTATACGTGGTAAGCATCTCTGGAGGCCCTGACTTAATAAAGAGAGAAGAGATTGTATTTTAATAGCTTTTGTCTAAGCATCTTCCTTCTTTTTCATATCTATTTCAATACAGGACTTTGGAGGATTCAATTTATCCTGCTTCAGTGACAAGGCTGATGCTATCACTTTATTCAATGAGTATTAATTTAGATTGAGTTGTCAAGGAGCTGGAAATTATGACTATATTTTCCTAATCAAGCTAAATCATTGCTGTTCAGGCCAAAGCAGATATAAAAAATATTTTGTTTCACCAAGGACTGATAATGAGCTACAAAGTTGAACATCAAGTAAATCAACTCTGAGTCAATTATCTCTATTAATGTTGCAAGACTCTTTGCCAACATGAAGATATTCCAACCCATTTTACCCCCCCCCCCAACTGATGGAATTCACACCTGCCAATTCCACACCTGTATGGCTAAACCGGTCCTTGTTGCTGAAATACGAAAAACAGATAATCCAGTGAGTTTTCTGAGCAGAAGAGAAATGAATTTCACACCCCCAAATTCAATCTAATTGTAGTTTGTAAATAAATGGATGCTTGACAACATCAAAACATTCCAGAAAGGTGAAAAAAAAAAAACAACCACTCACATTTAAAGCTACAATTTCACCATTTCATGCAAATTCAAATGTGAGATTTTGTATGTATGCAGAGGAATTTCCTTCACCAATTAATATTTCAGTTGATTCACTTCTGGGTTAAGGAATGAAAAGTGACATCTGAAAATAGAACAACAGACTAACTGAGTTGGAAAGGGACCTTGGAGGTCTTCTAGTCCAACCTGCTGCTTGAACAGGAGACCCTATATCATTTCAGACAAGTAACTGTCCAATCTTTTCTTAAAAGCCTCCAGTGATGGAGCACCCACAATTTATGAAGGCAACTTCTGTTCCACTGGTTAATTCTCCTTAATTCCAGGATGCTTCTCTCCTTGATTAGTTTCCATCCATTGTTTCTTGTCTTGCCTTCAGTGACCCCCGCTTCTTTGTGGCAGACCCTCAAATATTGAAACACGGCTATCATGTCATTTTCTCTGGACTAGCCATACCCAATTCCTGCAACCGTTCTTCTTCATACAGGGATTGGGTTTGTCTAGTCTAGTGAAACGAAGGACTAGAGCGGACATGATACGGTAGCAGTCGTGTCCTTTAAACAATCGTATTTATCCTACATCATAACGAGGTTATTTTCAGGTTTTTTTTTTAACATTTTGAAAACTCTTTAGATGCTTTTTCTTCTCCTAGTTGAGGGGTAGGCAACTTTGGCTCCTTCATGACTCGTGGACTTCAACTCCCAGAATTTCTGAGCCAGCATAGGGGAACTATGGCTCCTTCATGACTCATAGACTTCAACTCCCAGAATTCCTGAGCCAGCATGGCTCAACATGGAAACCTCTCCCTTCCCCTCAGTATGGTTGGCTCAGGAATTCTGGGAGTTGAAGTTCACCAGTCATAAAAGAATCAAGATTACCTACCCCTGCCCTAGTTAAAGCTTGCAAAAGTGACTGCAAACAGTATCATGCTTAATCACAACTTATTCTGTCTTTTCCCTTATGCTACTGGTTTTTCTTCTTTTAAAATGGGATCAATCCGACTGTCATATAATAATTTCCATTTTAACATGTAGATCTTGAGGGTGGGATGAATTTTGAATTTTGAAGAGTTCCTCTTGAAACCAGCAAACTGTCTGCTTTATCATCTCTCTCTCTCTCTCTCTCTCTCTCTCTCTCTCTCTCTCTCTCTCTCTCTCTCTCTCTCTCTCTCTCTCTCTCTCTCTCTCTCTCTCTCTCTCTCTCTCTCTCTCTCTCTCTCTCTCTCTTTCTCTCTCTCTCTCTCTCTCTGTCTGTCTGTCTGTCTGTCTGTCTGTCTGTCTGTCTCTCTCTCTCTCTGTCTGTCTGTCTGTCTGTCTGTCTCTCTCTCTCTCTCTCTCTCTCTCTCTCTCTCTCTCTCTCTCTCTCTCTCTCTCTCTCTCTCTCTCTCTCTCTCTCTCTCTCTCTCTCTCTCTCTCTCTCTCTCTCTCTCTCTCTCTCTTATGTACCCCATAGTGACATCCCAAGGGGAGGAGTTGAAAAAGTTTAAGACCAGGGTGTGGTCTTTGCCAATTTCCACCTTCCTCTCTTATTTCTCTAGAATGAGAAGCTGGCAGAAATGTTATCTGATAGCTCCCCATCAATGGATCTCTTTCATATGCAATTGCTGCCTTCATTGTTCTGGGAAAAATAAACATGCCAAAATATTTAAGCACTTCCTGAGCAGAAGAGCAATCTGCACACATTTTCTTCCCCCCTAAAAATGAGAGCACTGGATCTTTTTTTTTTTTTTAAAGCAGTCTGAGATGAATACCCAGCCTCCTACAAAAATACAACACTTTGCTTGTATGATTTAATCTTGAACAAATGTAATGGCTCTCTTGACAGAAGGAGCCAAGCAGTTAAGCTGCAAAACCTCATCACAGTGATGTATGCCTACTTCAGAGGGACTAAATTATTGCATTTGGCTCCGTAGCTCACAATAATACACACTGGAAATTTCAGGACTTTCTTCTCTCTCTCTCTCTCTCTCTCCCTCTTTTTTTTCCTAGTCCCAAAAGGTTGTTTGTTTTTTTTAATGAAAACCTAAATGCTATTTGTGAGCAAAAGAACTTCAACATAACATTTTTTTGTTCTGCGTTTTGAAGCCTCTTCTAAAAACAGAACAGAGGTATTGGACAAAAATAAATACTTGGCTAGAAAAGATTTTGAGAAAACATGTAGATTTTAAACCTGAACTTTTTCTTGATTAGGTATAATGCCAGAAAAGAACGACAAACAATGTGATAACAGTGGCAAGAATCACATTTGCACAACACTGGAAAAATGAAGGAATGCCACCCGTGGAAGAAATAACTAAAAAAAGGACCAGACTGTGCGGAAATGGACAGACTTACTTTGAGGTTGAAAGAAAAAGAAGGAACAGAATACTTTCAAACTTGGGATTTATTATATCAGTGGCTGGAGAAAGGAATAAAGGATTAGGAATTAAATCTGTATTAGTGAATGATGAACTCAGACAACCCGTTTGTTGAATAAGTACTACTGAATTGTATGAAAAAATAATAAAACCTTTATTAAAAAACAAAACAAAACAGAATCTAGGAATTCCTTAGTGGAGTTGTGGGCCAATTAGCTGTTACTGGCAATGGAGTGTGGGAAACAATAACAGTAGCAGAGTTGGAAGGGACCTTGGAGGTCTTCTAGTCCAACCCCCTGCTCAACCCCCACAGGTACAGTATAGGTGGTACCTCGCTCAATAGTAGTAACTATGAGAGGGATCTTGGAGTCCTAGTGGACGATCTCTTAAATATGAGCCAGCCGTGTGCTGCAGCTGCCAAAAAGGCCAACCCAGTGCTAGGCTGCCTTAACAGAGGGATGGAATCAAGATCACATGAAGTGTTAATATCACTTTACAAGGCCTTGGTAAGGCCACACTTGGAATACAGCATCCAATTTTGGTCACCACGATGTAAAAAAGATGCTGAGACTCTAGAAAGAGTGCAGAGAAGAGCAACAAAGATGATCAGGGGACTGGAGTCTAAAACATATAAGGAACGGTTGCTGGAATTGGGTATGTCTAGTCTAATGAAGAGAAAGACTAGGGGTGACACGATAGCGGGGTTCCAGTATCTCAGGGGTTGCCCCAAAGAAGAGGGAGTCAAGCTGTTCTCCAAAGCCCAGAAGGCAGGACAAGAAGCAACGGATGGAAACTAATCAAGAAGAAAAGCAACCTAGAACTAAGGAGAAACTTCCTGACAGTTAGAACAATTCACCAGTGGAACCACCTGCCTCCAGAAGTTGTGAATGCTCCAACATTGGAGGTTTTTAAGCAGAGACTGGACAGTCATTTGTCTGAAATGGTATAGGGTTTCCTGCCTGAGTAGGGGGTTGGACTAGAAGACCTCCAAAATCCCTTCCAACTCTGTTAGTCTAATTCTAATTACGATGTAAGAGACCTTATGGAATTCCAGAAAAATGGCTGTCCAGTCTTTTCTTAAAAGCCTGCAATACTCTTGCACCATTCTGTTGCATTGTATGTCAATGTACTGGTTATGTTGGATACAGCTGGGTGGCAAAAACGCTTTCTGTTAGTCTGAAAGCTGCAAGAAGCTATGCCAGCAGTGATTGCCATGCCCTTACCGACAAATCTTTATTCTGCTTCAGTGAGGATGTCAGCAGGTGGCAAGCATTAGAGGCCTTCTTTTTGTTTTTACATGATAAATTAAGGCATGCAATTGATGGATTCGCTCAACCTCTGCGCCACCTCCTGTGGAGCATTGCCTGCTGTCACTCCTTAATATGCGCCACAACAGGCATCAGTGAACATTGCAACTTTCCAGCTACTGCAGAATGACACTTGTCAAGATGCCCGACAAAGAGATTTCAGGTATAAAAGGATTCTGCTCAGGAATTCTGGGAGTTGAAGTCCACGAGTCATAAAAGAGCCAAGGTGGCCTACCCCTGGTATCCTGCCCGAGCAGGGGGTTGGACTAGAGCAGGGCTTTTCAACCAGTGGTACGGGTACCACCTGTGTGATATATTGGCACCTGGCAGGGGGTACGCGCCCATCCTAGAAAAGTGGTAGCAGGGGAGGGGAATGAGCTGAACCGGTGGCAGCACCGCACAAGCCTGAGCGAGAGACGGCTGGAGCTGCAGGGCTGTCAGGGCTCAGTGGAAGCGCCAGGATCAGCGCTTCTTTGGGAGTCAGGGCTCAGCAGAAGCATCAGGATCAGCGCCAGGCTCCAGCTGGAGCTCAGTGCTGATCCTGGCGCTTCTGCTGAGCCCAGAAGAAGCGCCGATCAGCTGGAATGTTGCAGCATCTCCGGGGTCTTGTGATTTACATTCAGATGCTTGGCAACTGATTCATATTTATGACGGTCACCATGTCCCAGGGTCATGTGAAGTGACCAAAACCTGCTGCAACCACCCAGCAGATGAGGGGAAATAAAAACCAAACATCCCCCCACCCCACCCCCACTGCCAATCCTCAACAGAAATGCTCACAACAATGAAAACCTCGGACAGGAGGAAGAGTGCCACCGGGCGGGCAGGCAGGTGTCTTGCTCGGCTGTGGCTTGAGGGGCACTTTTTTCAGTGCCATTGTAACTTCAAACAGTCACTAAGCGAACTGTTGTAAGTCGAGGACTACCTGTACTTTATCACTTTTTTCCTTTTTTTTTTTGTCATCAAGTTTTCGACACCTTGCTAGGCGACTGGTGGTACTCGGATACTGCCATATCCTAAAAGTGGTGCAATGGGTGAAAAGGTTGAAAAGCCCTGGACTAGATGACCTCCAAGGTCCCTTCCAACTCTAATTATTCTGTTAAGTGATGTAATCCAAAAGATATATTGGCATTTAGTATTTGGAATGGTTATTTGGGCTGACTGAACAGCAAAAGATGGAAATCCAGCTTCGCTCCGAGAGAAGGTAGATCAGATGGGCTGGCGAAGGACGGAGTCCTGGGACTGAAGTATCTGGCTAGCAAAGGCCAGATACTGTCATGGTAGAGAGGAGGTGGAAACGCCTGCTCCTTCCTCTGATTGTGCCTCACTGTAATTTGAACGAGACCCAACTCTTTTTAAGCCTGTCTACATTCACAGTGGGCTCTGATTCCTATCAGAATTCTTCCTGACTATTCTTTCCACCTCCTTCAATCAAAAGACGAGGGAGAGACCATTCATCCAGATGAGAAGAGAGCTTGATTGGAAAGGAAGCTCAGAGGATCGTTTCCTGCAGAGAATTTTACAATGTTCAGCTCTGAAACACCCTGATCCAGGACATTTCCAACAAAGGGGAAGCCTTCTGAATTTCTCCTGGAGGGCAGGACATCCTTTCTGTTGCCCTACCTTTCTGGGGTCCCCAAGACAAATTTTGCTTTTCAGGAAACCAAAACGACAATGGCCATAGCAATTTCCAGGACGAAGGTTTTGCACACGCTTGCTTGCTTGCTCTCTGCATTCTCAAAAACACGTTTCCAATTTTTTTGGGGGGCTGCCAACACAGCAATCTCCACTAATATAACCTTCCCCAATCTGCCAACTGTCCAAAATATTAGGGTGATTCAGCAACTAAAAGGAAGGAAGCCCCCATAGGGGGCTTTAAGCAGCCATTGGTCCCGTTCGAGATGGACACGTAATTGTAGAACCGTCATTAAACAGGCACAACAAAGAATGTTCTTCCTGCACCAACTCAGGAAGCCCAGACTGTCAAAGGAGCTGCTGATACAGTTTGGTGTAAGAATGATTTAATCTGTCTTTTGCACTTCGATAACTGTCTGGTTTGGCAACTAAACAGAACAGGAAGAGACTTCAAAAGAATCACAATCGGCCCATAAAGAATATTCTATTCTATTCCATTCTGTTCTGCTCTGTTCCAATATTCTATTCCATTCCATTCCATTCCATTCCATTCCATTCCATTCCATTCCATTCCATTCCATTCCATTCCATTCCATTCCATTCTATTCTATTCTATTCTATTCTATTCTATTCTATTCTATTCTATTCTATTCTATTCTATTCTATTCTATTCTTATTTCTATTCTATTCTTTCCCTATTCTATTCTATTCTGTTCTGTTCTGTTCTGTTCTGTTCTGTTCTGTTCTGTTCTGTTCTGTTCTGTTCTGTTCTGTTCTGTTCTAATGTGCTGCCATAGCATTTAGCAGCCTGCACAGGCTTTCCTTGAGCAAATGCCCCCTTTGACTGAACAGAAAAGCTTCTAGTGTGCAACTCAGGAGAGCTTGCCTGCTCCTTCTTCCCTTCCTGCCTCCTTCTCTTTTTCACTCAAGGACTTGAACTGCTAAACTCCCAGCCTCTCAAGGGGAAACTGGAAAATCAATTTTTTTTCTCTATCAGCAGTGGGGCCTTTTTTTCCATCTCTGACTGATCCATCAAGCAGCCTAGAACACTTAGCGGAGGTGGGGTGAGGAGGAGGAGGAGGAGGAGGAGACAACCACTTTCAATTTTAGTTCCCTGCTGTTTATTGTTATAATATCAACAGCATCCAACAGGGCTGGGTGGGGAGAGGAGGGGGAACCCTCTGTATCAACCCATCTGCTTTCCATTCTGTGGCGAAGGTTGTTCATCTTTGTAGCAACACTTTCATCTCTCCTTGCAGCACCGGTCCTACTTTTGAACGTTGACATCACCAGATGGAAACCTTTTAGATCAAGAGATTTAATTTTTTTTTTTTTTAAAAAAGATCCATCTGGGGCTGGGCAAAACTCCAGCAACAATCCACAGTCTCCACTTAGTCCCAATCCCGTATACCTATTTTCTGATAATGGCAGAAAGAGATGTATGCTGTTGTGTTATTTTGTAGGAAGTATAAGTACACACCTGTGCAAGGCCTTGTGCACATGCATATAGACTGCCCCCCCTCTTTCTCTCTCTCTGTCTCTTTTTCTCTCTCTGTTGCTTTCTGTCTCTTTCTCTTTCTCTCTTTTTCTTTCTCTTTTTCTCTCTCTCTCTTTCTCTTTCTCTCTCTCTTTCTGTTTCTCTCTGCCTCTCTCTTTCTCTCTCTGCCTCTCTTTCTCTCTTTTTCTCTCTGTCTCTTTCTCTTTCTGTTTCTCTCTGCCTCTCTCTTTCTCTCTCTCTTTGTCTCTCCCTTTCTTTCTTTCTTTCTTTCTTTCTTTCTTTCTTTCTTTCTTTCTTTCTTTCTTTCTCTCTCTCTTTGTCTCTCCCTTTCTCTCTCTCTCTCTCTCTCTCTCTCTCTCTCTCTCTCTCTCTCTCTCTCTCTCTCTCTCTCTCTCTTTCTCTGTCCCTCTCTCTTTCTCCCCTCTCTCTCTTTCTCTCTCTCTCTCCCTGCCTGCCTGCCTTTCATTCTTCCTATCCTGATTTTATTACATCCTAAAATGTCTCCAGTGATAGATTTCTAGCCTTTCTGGAAGGATAGTCCTGGCACTTTCTGACTAAGGCCAATATTTCAAATAATTGAAAAGACATCCAATCATAGAGTCTTCAGTGGGCTGGAACACGGTCATCTCCCATTCAAGTTGCCTCGCTATAAACAAGGGAATATTTTAAAATTGCTAGTTCTTCCATCTTTCATTCAGCCAGTTGTGATACAATCAGGTGGGATGGTATGCACCCATAAAACATAACCAGCTCATTAGAGAAGTCTGCAATTTTTTTCATCCACTGAGCCAAACAGAGAATATTTTCGTTAGCTGGTTGGTGTTTGTGGATGCCTTCTGCCAGTCTTCTGCCTGTTTGTCCTACACAGAGGTTGTTGCAATCCTTACATTGCATGTTGTGGATGACTCCTGTTTTTTCTTCTGGGGTTGCTGAGTCTTTCGGTCAGCTTAGGATGCTTTGAAGGGCTTTACTTCGCTTATGTACTACGCTGATTCCATGTAGTTGTAATAGTCTAACACTGTCTAACACTGATGATGTGGAGAAAAGCAAAGTTTTACATTTAGCCAGGAAAAACCAAAGATACAAATACAGATGATGATGATGATGATGATAATAATAATAATAATAATAATAATAATAATAATAATAATAATAATAATAATAATAATAATAATAATAATAATAATAATAATAATAATAATAAAAAAGCTGGAAGGGACCTTGGAGGTCTTCTAGTCCAGCCCCCTGCTCAAGCAGGAGAACATACCATTCAGACAAGTGACTGTCTAGTCTCTTCTTAAAAACATCCAGTGATGGAACACCCATGATTTCTGGAGGCAAGCTGTTCCACTGATTGATTGTCCTCACTGTCAGGAAGTTTCTCCTTAATTTTAGGTTGCTTCTCTCTTTGATCAGTTTCCAACCATTGTTTCTCGTCCTTCCTTCTGGTGCTCTGGAGAATAATGTGATTCCCTCGTCTTTGTGACAGCCCCTCAAATACTGAAACACTGCTATCATGTCCCCCCTATTTCTTCTATTCTTTGTGAGACCTGGCTTAAAAACAGTAACTGTGAGAGGGACCTTGGAGTCCTAGTGAATGATCGCTTGAATATGAGCCAGCAGCGTGCTGCAGCAGCCAAAAAACAGATTAAGATCACAGGAACAAAACGGTCGTATCTTGGAAAATATTGAGTCGCGGGGCAGAAGGGTTGCTGAGAGCAGAGGTTGAGTGAAATGAAGTGAGGCTTTACTGAAGCAGCTCTTTGGAGCACTTGAAGAGGTAGAAGTGGGCTACTCTTTTGGGGAGGATGTCAAGATGTGTTGACCCACATCATCATTCATTGTGGCAAAGTGACTTTCAGGCTTAAATGCTTCATCAGGACAAAGGGATTTTAACTTAGTACAAGATTCTAAATAGCCATTTTTACAAGCTCATTGTTAAAATGCAGTTACAATTCCCTTCCACCCACCTTGCCTGATATCAAGTCTCCTTCAACTCTATCTCAGCTTGTCACTACTTGATAATATTCAGGCAGTTTTGGCAATGTTAGGGAAACTATTAACCATTGCTTTCTTATACTTCCCAGTCATATTCTTTGGAGAATGAAGGAATTAATTAAAAATTTAGGAGAAACTTCCTAACAGAGAGAGGACAATTAACCAGTGGAACAGAAGTTGCCTTCAGACGCTGTGGGTGCTCCATCACTTGAGGGTTTTAAGAAGAGACTGGACAGCCACTTGTCTGAAATGATTATATAGATATATGTGAAAATAAATCAACTGAGGAGATTCATGGGTTTCTTAAATGGGCTAATCACCTGCATTTTAATTAATATGTTAATGATTGTACTGAAATTAATTTGCATAACAAAGACCCTCAAGCTATCATTTTGGTTTGCAAAACAACTGCAAGGCTTATTATTTTTCAGAGGAACAAAAAAGTATAGAGGCTAGGACTGCTTTATAAAGATAATAATCTCCTGAAAATTTTTGATGTTTTTGATGCTCTGTAGGTCACAGCCACAGTGAATAGGAACACCTAACTGAACTTGATTGATCTCTGCAGTGAAGTAACATCACGTCTGGTCAGTACTTGGAGAGAAGACTTCTAGTGCAGGGGTAGGCAACCTTGGCTCTTTAATGACTCATGGACTTCAACTCCCAGAATTCCTGAGCCAGCATGGCTCACCTTGGAAACCTCTCCCTTTCCCCTCAGCGTGGCTGGCTCAGGAATTCTGGGAGTTGAAGTCCACAAATCATAAAAGAGCCAAGGTTGCCTACCCCTTTCTAGAGTTTAAGGGGGTTCTAGATTTAACTGGGAAACTGAACAGGAAGACAGTGACAAACCAGTTCAATTACACTGCTTTCTCCTCTCTTGTCCCAACCATTCTTCTTTTATCATGCTCTTTCTGATTTGCACACCTTGGTCTCAGTCAGAAGAATAAAGCTGTGAGTTTCAATCAGTTTGGTCAAGATCTCTTCACTTTTGATCTTCCCGAAGACCTTGCTTGGTGATCCCTGTTATCATTATATTCTGGGAATATTGAGGAAAGCAGAATGAAATTCTTGAGAGAATTAGCTGGAAGGCTGGAAGAAGTTTTCCTTGGCTGGTGTGCTTAAAGTTTGCACCATCTCTTCTCTTAGTAACAAGTACAATATTACACATATGGCAAATTCTGACCCTCAGGGTTATCCATAAATTACTCTCAGTGCTATTATGGATGTACATTATGTCATTGTGATTATCTCAAAGGGCTTTTTCAAAAGGCAACTGGAATTTGTTTTTTCCTTGAAGACGTGTCGCTTCTCATCCAAGAAGCTTCTTCAGCTCTGGCCGGATGGTGGGGAATGGAAGGATTTATACTCCTTGCAGAGAGCTGGTCATTTGCATCCTTTTTAGAGAGTCCTTGAGGCCCCATGGAGGTTTACCTGTGTCCTCAGGGTCACCTGAGTGGTGCAAATGGGTGTGGAGCCTTCTTGGCTGCAGGATGTGTCCCTTCCCTGTTGGAGACGGGCTCAGACTGTTGGGGATGAGTCTGTGTTGTCTGCATCTCAACCTGAAGCACAAATGGTTCCTGTAGTCCGCAATGTTTTCGGGAAATCCATTCATGCTCCTGCACCATTTGAAGGATGTTCATCCCAAAGTGCATAGCTAAATGTCTATGGAGGTTCTCAGTCATCCCAGGTCCTGGTTGTCCCAAAGATGCTTTTTTCAGGAGGCAACTGGACTTTCTTGTTTTTCTTTGAAGATGTTTCGCTTCTCATCCAAGAAGCTTCTTCAGCTCTGACTGGAGGGTGGGGAAGGGAAGGATTTATACTCCTTGCAGCTAGCTGGTCATTTGCCTTCTTTTAGAGGGTCGTTGAGGACACTTGGGGGTTTATCTGTGTCCTCAGGGTCACCTGAGTGGTGCAAATGGGTCTGGAGCCTTCTTGGAACTGCCAAACGTGTTGTAAACAGGAGATAGCCAGTGTCGTATCCCTCTCCCTCTACTGAGAGAGGATCATTCACTCTTAATGTAGGTGGCCTCTTTGACCCCTCTTTCAAACCAGAAGCTTCTTGGATGAGAAGCGAAACATCTTCAAGGAAAAACAAAGTCCAGTTGCCTTTTGAAAAAGCACTTTTGGGACAACCAAGACCTGGATGGCTGAGAATCTCCATCGTCATTGTGAATAATTCCCTTATCTAGAATCCTTAACTTTATTTTTTCCAAGCTGAGCACCACATTTGCCCACAATATGGGTATATGATCCTGAATAGTCTTCACAGAACATAGGTAGGGCCAAGATGAAGAAGTAGGCAGTGCTGGACAATAGTTAAATGTGACTTGATTTAATGCAACTTTAAAGCCAATTCAAATGAGGTTAACTGATTAGTACAGTTAATATGATTATGCCTTGGGCATGTAATAGGTTTTGTCATGGAAATCCATATCTAAAGAGGGTTTACTTAGAGCTCTGCTAAATATGTCTCTCTAAAGATGAGAGATTTTCAACTCAGCTAATTCAGATTGATAAATCTGATGGTCAGGAAAGCATTCTGATCCCGGAAATATTCTTGGATTTATTTAGAGACGGGAATTCTTTTTCTTCATTTTAACATGTTTATTACAACACTAGATATAAAATCTAGGTACACACCAAAGAGACAGGTAGTAAACATTAATATAAATGTGGAACCTTTTTTTTAAATATTGAAAAAAATATATTGAGAAGAAGTGTACAAAATATAGCCATTGCTTTCTCATACTGCTTATTGCTTTCTTATATCTGCAATTAGGTCTGGGATACCTAAAACTGATAGGTTCAAAGGTCTTTCTGTCCAACAGAAATATAATGTCATCAAATCAAATCAAATCATGTCAGACAATCAACCACTGGCAATTAATTGCCAATAAACTGAATGTTAAGTACCGTTTCACATAGAAAAAATGAACCTGGGCTGCAAAAAAATCTTGATGACCCCAAATTGGCAGCCAAGAAGCACTGAAGAACTGCAGTTTCGTAGCCCTAGATTTTGAACTAATTGGTACAATTAAAAAAAAACAATTTCTGTTCCATGTTCGTCTTTTAGCAGCTCTTATTCAAACGGAGCACGGTTATCAAATGGATTCAAAGCCATCTGCCCTCAGAACAGGGGACTTACCTTTAAAACATCAGGACTGAGGATTTATAAGGCCTAGTCAACAGTTTCCCTTGCTGCTCTCAACTTCAACCTGGAACAGAGGCAACTGTGGAAAAGAAAAATAGCATTTTGCAATAACTAAGTGCTTCTGCAGACAGTAGTTCACCATGAGTAATTTATTCCAGCAATGGAATTTGGCTGTCAAGACTGATTCACATGTTCACCTACACTTCCTCTTCACTCACAGCTTGAGAAAGTGTGTGTGTGTGTGTGGAATGCAAGGGAGGGAGAATGGTATTCAAGCATCCATTAGCACCTTGGGACATTGCTACCGGTAGCATCCCAAGGGCACCCCAGCAGATACAGACTGTTTCTCATAACAAAATGAGTAGGCATGATTGGTGGACGTTTTTGGACCGTGGGTGGCCTGTAGGAAAAAAAGTGGGGGGATTAACTATGCTTGCTTTTGTACAGGAAACCCAGAGCTGGTTTTGCTTCTTCTGTGCCAATGTGGTTTATTCAGTAAAGTTTTATACTCTTGGAAAACCAACGTTTGAGGAGTTCCTTTTTCTGATTTCACCAACTGGACAGTTGGCATTGGGTTTCACTGTTGCATTTGTTAGCATTTCAACCAAGTAGCAATAGCAACAGCACTTACACTTATATACCACTTCACAGTGCTTTACATCCCTCTCTAAGCAGTTTACAGAGTCAGCCTGTTGCCCCCAACAATCTGGGTCCTCGTTTTACCGACCTCGGAAGGATGGAAAGCTGAGTCAACCTTGAGTCAGTGAGACTTGAACTGCCGAACTGCAGGCAGCCAGCAGTCAGAAGAAGTAGCCTGCAGCACTGCATTTAAACCACTGTGCCACCACGGCTCATGCACTGAGATAGTAGGGCACAATTCTCCACATAAGCACTGAATGTATGCTCTACCGGTAGTTATATTAACCAAGGGTACCATGGTTGCAAATTTTGAACAGCAATTTAGCCCATATAAATTATTCAACTGCGCTGGATGTGGTACGGATGGGGAAATAAGAATTACACTGTTATTATTGGGGGAAGCAGGTCATAGGGAGAATTGCATGCAAGCTACCAGAGAATTCTGGGAATTACAATCCCATCCTACCTAACAGACGGCTGGTTGAGCAAGATGGTCATAACAGGCCAGCAAAGGAATAGCATTTCTTCCTAGGAAGTTAAAATGTTTCTTCTCTTTCCGATCGGTCTCTAAGAAAAGAATGATGGGAACAGAGAAGTTTCAAAGTTCACTGGCTCTACGTCAAATGCAAATTTCTCTCAGCTGTAGGTTGCAATTTGCTTCGATCAATTACGTGAAAGAGAAGTCTTAGGAGTCAGCAGAAAACATGGCAAGCTGGTTTGAGTTGCTTTATTGCTACAGCCATGCAAATTGCTCTCACTCTCTAATCACTTAAATGCCCTTTGCAGTAAAAGGCTGGTTTGTTAATTTGCTCTCAATCCTAGAAAGCCCATAATATTTTTTTTTGTTGTACTAACCATTTCAAAAGTATGCGGTAGCATTCTTCTATTTTTCTACGTTCCAGAAATGTATTGCACTTGCATTTGGTCACAGCCAAACTAAACCTGTAATGGTATGCGGGGAAACCCCAGGAGACTGGTCAAAGAGAATAGGGAATATTCCCACTGGGCTGTGGGAATAGTCAGATAAGAGACAACATAGCCCACAACTGGATAAGGGGTGGAAGAGAATTGGACTTTCAGACTTGTAAAATTCTCTCAACGTAGCTTTACAATAAAGTAGACTCTAGAAAGAGTGCAGAGAAGAGCAACAAAGATGATAACGGGATGGGGGCTAAAACATATAGAGAACGGTTGCAGGAATTGGGTGTGTTCTGTCTAATGAAAAGAAGAATTAGGGGTGACATGATAGCTAATGTTCCAGTATTTGAGAGGCTGCCACAAAGAAAGGGGGGGTGTCAACTTATTTTCCAAAGCATCTGACTGCAGAACAAGAAGCAACTGATGGAAACTAATCAAGAAGAGAAGCAACCTAGAACTAAGGACAATTTTCCTGACAATTAGAACAATTAATTAATAGAAGGGCTCACCTCCAGAAATTGTGGATGCTCCATCATTGGAGGCTTTTTAAAAAGAGATTGGACAGTCATTTGTCTGAACTGGTATAGAGTCTCTGCTTGAGCAGGGATTGGACTAGAAGATCTCCAAGGTCCCTTTCAGCTCTGTTAGAATCAGCTTATCTGGTTGCAATTCCTATCTGGTTTACTCCATGAGACTGACATAAATCTTGCAAACCTGAAAGTACAATTCTCTCAACCTCCATCTCCTTTACATCTGTTAGAAATTCTGTTTATATAAAGCACCACACAGAGCAAACAGAGAGCACAATCACCATGTGCTTTACTGTCAACTATATTATTGTAACAGGAAATAGGAAACTCTACTGAGAACAAAAGAGCATAGATCCAAACTTGTAAATACTGCCATCTACTGGCTGAATACTACTGTAGTTGTTGCATAGAAATAGATTCCAACAATGAATTCCTACATAAACTTGTGGCCTCCTGTCCCACCCATTATCCTATTGTGGGCTACACTCTCTCTTGTCCGATTGTTCCTTTGGCACCATCTCTTTCCCCAGGCTATCAAGGTCTTTCCCACAGGCCGTTAAAGAACCCCTGTGTGATTGTTTATACCTTATATATAGGTATATAATTCAGCTCCAAAAAATGAAAATCAGATTTATTCAAATCCATGGACAGATTGCAGCAATCCATGAATGGGAATATTAGGGTCAATATTTGCAAGGGGGGGGGGAATGCCAGAAATAAATTCACTACAGCTCTGTTGAGGTCTTAAGTTCCCTTCCTGTAAATGGACCGCTATCCTTTCTGTCTGTAGAAATAGTGCAAATTAGTCTACTGTGTGTGTCACCTTACACACATTGCTATCAAAGTGCAGTTGGATGCCATCTGGCCTGCTTTTAGAAACATGCTTTTTTCCTCAACTGCAAATGTCTTTGACAATTGAATATAGTGATATGAAGTAGACCACAGCTTGTATATATCGTGAAAATCAGAGATTCTGGAAAGAAGTCAAGACTCTTTGCTTCCTTGCCAACCAAATGAACCATCAAGGGACTATATTGCATCTTTCAAAGGAGTTCTAATGAAATGGATCAAGCTGGAGGAGAACATCTCTCTTGCTATCTCATTGACATATCTATGGAGATTCTCACTCATCCAGGTCATGTTGTCCCAAAGGTGCTTTTTCAAAAGACAAGTGGACTTGGTTTTTCCTTGAAGAAGTCTTCCTTCTCATCCAAGAGGTTCTTCTTCAGAACTGAAGAAGACTGACGAAGCTTCTTGGGTGAGAAGCGAAATTGTCTTCAAGGAAAAGTAAAGTCCTGTTGTCTTTTGAAAAAACACCTTTGGGACAATCTGATTTGCATGGAATTTTAGCCCTGTGCAGTTGGGGGGGAATTAACTTGCAATTGATCACAGCAGGGGCCTCCAAACTGCGTTTTGCGAACCGTCTATTGTCCTGCAAAATTAGATGAAGCTCAGTGAGAGATGAAGAGAGGAAAACAAGTCCATTCATTCAAACAGCCAATCACTAAAGCTTTGCAACTCAGCCAAGAACCCCCACCACGTCTGGAAAAAAGAGCTTGGAAATCCCTGCCCCCCCCCAGGCTTTATTTCTTAATAAACGGAAGGGAAGAGATTCAGATCAACTGGCAGATAATCTGCCCTCCTCTTCAATTCCGATGGGAGGAATTTGAACAAGTGTCCCCCCCACCTCAAAAAAAAGAGGCAAAAATATTTATCTTTCATGCATAAATTGCCTGTCTTGGTCCTGAGCGTTTAAATAAGCCAAATATTTTGAAAAGACTTTAAAAGGAATTGTTCTAGACTGGCTCAGGAATTCTGGGAGTTGAAGTCCCGTGTTGATGGTGAATTACTAGCAAGTTATACATACTCCATTCTTAAAGGAACAACGACGGCAAAATTCATGCCAAGAAAAGGGAAATTGGTTTAGGGTTGAACTAGGGAATCTGTGGTACTTTCTGAGCTTAGAACATAAGAACATAAGAAGAGCCATGCTGAATCAGGCCAAAGCCCATCGAGTCCAGCCTTCTGTGTCACACAGTGGCCCACCAATTGTCCATGGGGATCTTGAGCAGAAAGAGAAGGCAAAACCCTCCCTTTCCCTTGACCCCCAACAAATGGGACTCAAGGGAATCCTGCCTGAGCTTGGTTGTTGTCTTGCAGAAATGTCTACAGGAAAACAACAACCAAGCTCAGAGAGTACCACAGATTCCCTCATCTCAACCCTAAACTGCCAATATTCTCTATTATCCTTGAATGCTTCCACGGACACCCATATTCCCCAATCCTTTCTACCATGGCTACTTAGTTTGCCATTTTCTCCCCATTCCAGATGAGCATGTCTCCAGGCAAAGTGCAGGCTGGTCTTTACGTCAAGATCAAAGTTATGAAAATCAGCACATACAAGTCTGCATTTCAAGTGCATTTCACTGGCTTGGTCTCCTAACGAATCTCTTTTAAAGAAACAAGAAAGTCCACCCTATAATGCAATGTGTTCTTACAGCACTGAAGCATTACTGATTCAATTAAACTTTTTAAGGGCCTATTAATAATCCAAGCGGCAATTGAAATTCAGACACATGTTTGAATGGCACCCGTCTGCGGGGGTTTTGGTGGGAGGGAGGTTGGAAAATATATTTATAGAAAGCAGTGTCAACATTGCAAACTGAAAGGCTGGAAAGAAAGCTGATGCATAGTATTCAGGATCCAGTTCTAAATGTGTAGTATGAACACGGTAGGATCTGAATGGGAGAAAGAAAAGATGGAAGGAAGGAAGGAAGGAAGGAAGGAAGGAAGGAAGGAAGGAAGGAAGGAAGGAAGGAAGGAAGGAAGGAAGGAAGGAAAATTTTATATCCATTCATCTGGAAATAGAATATTTCACGGCTTTCGTCATCCCCATAATGGAATGGAAGTCTTTGCTGTATTATGTGAAGATACGTTTTCAGCTCCAAATAATGACATAAAAACAAATTAATAGACAATTTCAAATCTACTCATAGTTGGGAATTCTTTTTTGATAGAGGATAGGGAGGAATAGAAACTAAAATATTTCATTTTGGCAGGTTTTTTCCTCTGGTTAGCTGCCGCGCGTACCATACATTTGGATTGCCCAGATCTCAGCTTCAGTAAGGACACCCCCTTCTCCCCTCCACCCCCTTTCTAAATTAGTGATGGTCACCATATTCTGGAAAAAAAACATTAATCATTGGTTATGAGGCCATAATGACATTACACTTGCAAACACAATTGCTCCAGCCTTCCCTTCCTCATAAAAAGGTAATTGAAATTTGCCTCTTAACAAGGCCAATCTTGCAATGATTTTACACCGGCCCCTGCGTGTGCCTCCACACACAACAACATGATAAGTGTCAAACCACTGGTAATTCATTTCAGGTGTCATGGTTCCGATAGCCGAAACCCATCAAAAGAACTTCGAGGCAAAATTCTTCCTTAAAGAATCTTTTGTTCGGGAAACAAAGCATCGGCACTACATAGTTGAACCCCAAAACTAAATTCCCTTCCCCCCCATACAAAGTACCAAAGTACAATTCCCACCCCCAATTAAACTGTCATAAATCCCATTCCCCAATTAGCATCAAGCCGAGGGCTTTATCTCCAGCTCCTCAGCCGGGCCAAAACATTATCAGCTCGTCCTTGAGTTCCCACAGAGCAGCGTTATTATTATGGCTAGCTGAGCTTACATCCCAACCCCGCCCCCACTGCACCTGATTTCTAAAAGCAAGAAAAAGCATGTTAAAGGAATAGAGAAAATGGCTGCATTTTCATCAGTTGTCAGAGCAGGAACATCCAATGTTAGCAGTGTTGACATCAGGTTTCCAATCGTGATGAATTCTTACCCTTCCCAAATCTGGTTGTTGCTATCTTCCTACTCCCCCACCCACCCAACCAACCACCCCCAGCCCTCATGTCTTTGCTTTGGATGAAACTGACATTCCATTGAGGTCATGTTGAGTTTGTGGTTACTAAAGAGATGGGCCTATCAGCTCTTGGAACTTTGCTTCCTTTGTTTCAGAACAGAACAGAATAACAGAGTTAGAAAGGACTGTGGAGGTCTTCTAGTCCAACCCACTGCTCAACTAGGAGATCCTATGCCATTGTAGACATATGGCTGTCCAGTCTGTTCTTAAAAGCCTCTAGTGATGGAGCATTCACAACTTCTGGAGGCAGGTTGTTCCACTGATTAATAGGTCTCACTGTCAGGAAATTTCTCCTTAGTTCTAGATTGCTTCTCTCCTTGATTCGTTTCCATCCATGGCTTCTTGTCCAGCCTTCTGGTGCTTTGGAGAACAGGTTGACCCCCTCTTCTTTGCGGCAGCCCCTCAAATAATATTTCACTTAACAAAGGTTGGAGAGATGCCTTCAAATGGAGCTCTGAAACCAGAATAATCTTTCTTGGTTTGGCTGTTACAGAATACTACACCTCACCTGTAGGGCCGATCTGCTGCCATGGAGATTGGAAGTCCTGTCAAGCTTTTCAGAGGATTTTGTAAAAAACAAACAAACAAAAAAAACCCAACCTTTTTTTTGCACTCATTCTCTACACTGCTTACTTGAAAGGAGTGTTTTGCATGCCACTAAACAAATGCATAAACTGTGGGCAAAACACGGACTGGGTGGATGCATGTTTCGGTAAAAACATTATTTGCTCTCTTTTTATGAAGAGCCAAAGATTCGCAAAGCATCTGTGGATTCACAGGGAAGAGTTGTTGATTCACAGAGCAACGGAACCATTCAGAGATGGGCAGAGGAAGCAAATTCAGTCCTTAACACAGGGGTCTTCAAACCCCTTCATTGGTTCCTCTTAGTGCATGAATCCAAATTAAAGCATCTCCGATGGATAAGTTCTGACATTCACCCGAACACCTAATAAAATAGAGCCCACATCCCCAAATAATTCATTTCACTGTCAAATTGATCTTATGGTTTTGAAATGAATAGCTGTTTTTAATCTCCAAGTAAGGGCTGCATTTCTGGAACAAAAACCATTGCTTTGTGTCCTGCAGTCCGTGGTGTTAAAAACAATGTTCACGTTCTGTTTTATGATGTTCTTCCAAGCACCGCGGACAATCATCCTGGTGGTAGAATTTTTCCATATCTCTACTAGGATATACTATGGGGACAGAGGCTGAGTTCCTGAGGGCCTCATTGGAAATTCATTAGTGGGTCGTTGAGTAGAAAAACAACATTTGCAGCAGATGTTCGCTTCCACAGAGGAAAATTGAAGGCTTTCTTCTACCAACTCCAGCTGATAATTGCCCAACTTTATCCCTTCTGAACTGAGTAGTTATTTTAGAACATCCTCTTTCTGTAATATGCAAGAGCCTGGTGGCTCAAATGGAAGCCTCTGGCCAACATGAGTGTTGAGAGAGCTTTCCAAATGCAGATATCCAAGGTTGAAATAAAAATACAGTCGGATTTCATTCCCCAGTATTCAGGCAGAAATGAGGATGCTTCTTGGAGGAGAAGCGAGAAGTCCAGTTGCCTTTTGGAAAAGCACCTTTGGGACAACCTTGACCTGCATGGCTGAGAATCTCCATGGACAATTCTTGATTTCAAATGCAGAATAATCCATTCAATCGATATGCGGAGGATAGTCAAGCTTTCAGAAAGCAGGGTGTTTGCGTCAAATTTTATAATGGACCATTTTGAGATTTTTTTGGGGGGCCCAACTGTTTGATTTAATTCAATTACAGGATGCTTCACTTCTGCATTCAGCAAAAGTCCGGTTTCCACGATCATCATCTGCTTTCCCACAGAGAAGAAGTGAATTGATAACAGATTAAAATATCAGACAAAATATCATTCAAGCTGCTCAGTACACTGCCGTCTCCAAATGCAAAAAAAAGAGGCTGCATTAAAATTAGGAGGTAATTTCATGGGGAAAAAATGATTAGATGGAAATTTGAACAAAATTACCATGCTTATCAGAAGGGTAAGCATGGAAAAAAATGTAAAGTGTTCTCAAATATAAAAGGACAGATTACTAGCTATTTATGGGTCGAGAATAGGCAATTCCACAA
This sequence comes from Bothrops alternatus, assembly GCA_034064705.1. Classification (NCBI taxonomy): domain Eukaryota; kingdom Metazoa; phylum Chordata; class Lepidosauria; order Squamata; family Viperidae; genus Bothrops; species Bothrops alternatus. The sequence continues at coordinate 229,134 of JARGCV010000497.1, read as the reverse complement.
ATTGTGACTATCAGCTACTGTTTGCATAAGCTTCTGATATTCCTTCTCACTTACTTTAGGATTATAAAGCTTGTTTGGAAGATTAATCAACTAAAGTTTCTACTGATTAATTGGAGAAGTGAACCTTAACTGACCAGGGTCACTTCTAATTAATCGAAACAGCAAATGAAGGGCACACACTTCTTGTTTTTAAAGTTAGCTGGTTCTTAGAGTTGTTTTTTTTTAAATGAAGAAGTAGAAAGCTGTTATTAAAGATGCTAATATTCTTACATTAGAAGTGGCAGTTTATCATTGTTGTGCCTATTACTATTATTGTTGCTGCCTGGAAATTAGTACGGCTTGAAATTCTCCCGAGTTCAGGTCTTCAGTTTGATTTAAACTCTTCCTGCTCTCTATGGATGGGAGGATCAGCAAACATCCTTCCCTTCTTGCCATCTAATCTGCCTGAGCAATTTTCCAATCCCTTGGAAATCCAATCCATTTCAAAATATCTTGAAACGGAAGATATAGTTAATCAGATAGCCAGCCAGCCATTCCCAGAATGGATACATGGTCATAAGTGACCTCAAAATTTCTGTGGCTTAAGTAAAACATGGTTAAGTAAGTTTTGCCCGTCACAAAAAGGGATCACGTGACCCCTTTTGATTTTTGTATCGAAAACTTAACCACACAAAACTCACTTCATGTCTTCATTTCAAACTGAACTATCTATCATGCACAAGGAGAATTGAAGACATTTGAAAACCTTTGAATCCATAAATATATTGTTTAGGTGGGGTCCCTGTCCCACTACTGTGAACGAGTGCAAAAAATGATGCGTAATTATAGATTTAAATGAAGGAATGTAAAGTCCTCCTATTGCTACAGTGGATTTCTTCTCTCTTAGCGTGAAATGACAAGAGCTTTTCCAAATGGATTCATATATTTTTTTTTTTTCTCCTGTGACTGAACTTTGGAAAGTCTTATCACAGGGCTACAACAGAATCTGAATACAGAAGTCAGGGACATCTGATCTGACCAAGAAACAGAGCATAAACAATTCAGTAACTTAAAAGAAAAAAAAACCCCAATAAGGAGATAGTTGGAACCACGCTCTTTGCTAAATAAAATGCAGAGTAAAGGAGTATGTTGAGAACTTTTTTCCTTGTTGTGTAAGTAAAGCAAATGGCTGTGGAACTGACAGCCTCACAATCCTTTATAAAGAACAAAGGATATGTAACCAACAAGTAGGGGCCTTGTCAGCCTACAACTATGTGCTCTAATATGGAGATGTAATAATCATACAAGCAGGAAGAATTAACTATTACAATCACTGTACGCAAAAGGAAGGTTCACTCTGTTTTAAAAAATAATGCAGTTTTACAACACCACAGAGAAGGGTATGACTTGCAAGGCTGCTATTTGGCTATTCCTTGTAGGATTAGTAACCTAGACTCTCTGCGTAGTGACGAGCATAAGGGCAAAAACTGTCTGGTTTTCTTTGGGCAATTGAATATTGAGATTTTTCATTCTCCCATTCTGCAGTGGAAAGTTAATAAGAATTTTGTGTGGCCAAAGCCAACAATAGTTCCACCATTACAGAATAATGAGGAATAACCCAACGGTTATACACTAAATAGTCAGGCAAGTCTATAGGTCCCTAATAATGATAGGTTAAAACTAGACCCAACCTTAAGGTTGTAAATATTTATGGTGTAATAGTATGAGCATGGGGAATCGGGGTCTCAAAGTGAGAGAAGATTTAATCTCATTCTTTCCAGCTGAGATTCCAGCAAATATTCCCCATCATACTTAATTGACCTTACAGCAGAGCAAGATTAAGGGATATTTTTTCCCACATAAGATTTAATAGTAGAGTTTTGTGTATTTCCCCGAGCTGGAAGGAAATCATGTAAGTGGATATAAAGATGATGTAAGAGGCCGGCTGAAACAAGGTGTTTCTGCTCCCTATAGAAACACCAGTCAGCTTTAGTAGTGTTCTCTTCCTGCATTCTCCCACGGATATCAGCAGAACAATACAAAGTGGAGTAGAACTATGTCTACTTGTTTCCAAGGTAAGCTTGACAGGTTGGGGGTGCATCACCTGCAGGTCTTTCTAGATTCTCCTCCCAGCCCTAAGATCATAAGAGTTGAAGGTGCTGTCAACCAGCTCGAAAATTGAAATAAATCACCAGGCTCTTTCTGGTTCCAGAATTCTTACTGTTTATTGAATACATGGCATAGTAACTGTCGAAGTGAAATTTACTCTGAGGTTCCCAGACGCCAGATCAAAGAATTAAAAACAGCCTCATCGTCCAAGACCCCTCACCCTTTCACATAGTCACTGTAAACAATTTCTCTTTGTTGTGGGAACCGTCTGCTCTCCTTCCACACCTGCTTCAGTGTCCTTGGAAATCACTCAGGCTCTCACAGTATTCAGCAGACTCAACAAAGTTTCATTTCACCATCTAAACACATTTAAAGCAACACTTCCTCCCCAAAAACTCTAATAGCAAGAAGTAATGAAAAGGCATGTAGCTGCCAAAGTTTCATTCTTGACAGGTGCATAATAATAACCCCCCCACCCCACGGGACATCTCTTTTCCAGTACTCCATCCATTTGGCAATATACCCATCCTTATTGTCCCTTATCTCCATGTTCATTTGATTTGGGGAGATTTCTGACTCCAAAGATTCAGCATTATGGTGATGGGTTTGTTTCCTCTTTTTCTCTCCTTCATCCACCACAGATATTTTTCTTGCAGACTCTGCCGTTTTTCCTTCTGAAACACTGCTCTCCTGGAGGCAACTGTCCTGATATTAAGCAAATGCTTACTTTAATGCTGAAATCCGTAATGTATGCGGCAACGTTGACCTAACATGACCCAGCTGAAATAAGAACAGTTTTTAATGGCCAGTGGGACCTTGCAGGTTATGTTCCGTTGCTGCAGTAGCGTGTTAAAGAAACTTCTGTCATGGTTTTGCTTTGCCCTGCAGCTGATTACATCTTGGCTTGCAAAAATACTGACCCAGGGGATAAATCCCCTCAATTAGACACCTTCAGACAATTTATTTCTGCTGCAGCCCTAACACTTATCGAAGCACATTTTTGCAAAAGCTGAATCGGGGCAATCAAAGCTAAATCAAGGCTGATGGGCACAAACGCCATGTTGGAAATACCATCAGTATGGACAGCCAGGAAGATGTAATTTAATTTTGAGCAGCCAGAGAGGATGAACAGCAAAGAGTAAGTCTCCAGATATATTCTCAATTCCACCCTTTAATAATAACCTTCAGTTAAGTTATCTGTCTTTGTCAGCTTCGGCTTCCCCCACATTTAATAGAATTCTTTATTGGCCAAGTGTGATTGGACACACAAAAAGAATTTGCCTCCGGTGCCTGAGCTCTCAGCGTACATGCAAGCAACAAATGATAAATCATGATCATAATTATAAAATACAAGTCCAGAACAGGACCCAGCGACTAATCTAGAATGGAGTCCAGTATGGAGTCCAGAAACTAACCCAGAATTGGATCCAGAATCTAATCCAGAATCTAATCTGGAATGGAGTCCAGAAAAAAAACCAGGAACAGTGTACAGACTAATCCAGAATGGAATCCAGAATAGAGTCTGGATTATTTCTAGGATAGAGTCTAGAGTGGGAACCAGATTCAAATCCAGAACTGAATCTGGTCCATTCCAGAAGGAAGTCCAGAGCCTAATGAAGAACAGGATCTAACATGAGATAGAGTCTAGAAACAGATCCAGAACCTAGTCCAGAATGGAGTCGACTCCAATCCATGCTAGAACAGGGTTAAAAAATGCAATCCAGAATAGATCCAGAATCCGGTCCAGAAGGGTGTCCGGACGCTAATCCAGAATAGATTCCTTAGTGGGAACCAAAAGTCTAATCCAGGATGGTTCAAGAATGGAATCCAGAATAGATTCCAGACAAGGGCCTTAAATGGAACCAAAATTCAATCCAGGATATAATCCCGGATTGATCCAGAATAAAGTCCAGAACAGGCTCCAGAATCTAATAAAGCCTAGAATGGGATCCAGAATGGAGTCCAGAATGGTTTGTAAATATTACTTTTGGGTTCCTTTTCAAAATTGTTCCATCAAAATTCCTGTTGAATGTGTCCAATTTTGATGTCCAACTTTCTGTCAAGTTTGGAATCCAGCCTGATTTCCTCCAAGGCTCTCATGCACCACTGTAGCTGACAATATTGGCTTAAACTAATCTGTTTTGTAGCCAAGAACACAAACAAATGGATCATGAAACAAATCAACTCAGAGTTTTCCATTTGAGACACAAATGATCTGGCTCAAATTATCAAGTTTTTTTTCCGGGGGGCAGAGAAGTCTATAAAGTTCCCTTCTTCCCTTCCACATTTTACATCTTTATAGATTGCTCCAGAGGAGTCTGATAATTAATTTTTTTCCATTAACATAAAGTTGCAAGTCTGAAATTGTATGGGTCTCCTTGTCTCATTTATAGTTGCAGATATACACGTGCACACACACAAAAACTGCACAGACATTGAATAACCACACAAATCCACCTGCACCTATTTACAAGGTGAAATGAAGAGCCGTGCGGTTTTGGGGGCCAGAACGCCGGTTTTGACCATTAAACTAATTGGATTTTCTGGAGAAAGTCTAATCCTGGCTAATTTAAAGATCATCACACATTTCGGTTCAACCTACTCCTCAAAAATTATAAGGATAAAATGGGTAATTTCACCATATATATGAGAATGAGGTCATGTTTTCTAAAAGCCAGACAGAAACAATAATTTGGAATAGTTGTTCCTTTGATAAAATTAAACAAATTGCACACATTATATCAGTCACAAGGAACAAAATACTTTCCCAGACTCTGCAAAATATAATAATGCCTGACCACCTTTTTTTCTTACGAATTTATGTAATATTGATGAATTTTAAGCTAATTCAATGAGGCAGTTCTTGAATTCTTACACTAACAGAAGTCCTTAATTTCCAGACCAGCCTAAATTCTTTCCCAATGCTTTTCCCCCCAACTGTTTCAATTTTGACAAGATCTAGAGACAAGGCCTGTTGAAAGTATTGCCATTCTATGACAATTGCTGTTGTCATAATGTTATGTGATCAGGTCCTCCATGAAGCGCTAACAGAGCTTAACCCAAACCCAGGTAGCTCATAGTCATGTAAAAACAAATGAGAAGCATGTGTCCTCAGAATGTGCATGGACAATTCTGAGATTCTATCATCCATCTGTCTATGTGTTTATCTGTCGGTCTATCATCTCTCTCTCTCTCTCTCTCTCTCTCTCTCTCTCTCTCTCTCTCTCTCTCTCTCTCTCTCTCTCTCTCTCTCTCTCTCTCTCACACACACACACACACACACACATCTATCTATCTATCTATCTCTATCTATCTATCTATCTATCTATCTATCTATCTATCTATCTATCTATCTATCTATCTATCTATCTATCATCTATCTCAGGGGTTCTCAACCTTGGCAACTTTAAGACTTGTGGACTTCAACTCCCAGAATTCCTAAGCTGTCTGAGGAATTCTGGGAGTTGAAGTCCACAAGTCTTAAAGTTGCCAAGGTTGAGAACCCCTGATCTATCTCCTATATCTCTGTCTGTCTGTCTGTCTGTCTGTCTGTCTGTCTGTCTGTCTGTCTGTCTATCTATCTATCTATCTATGTTTCTATCTATGTTTCTATCTATCTATCTATCATCAGTTATCTATCATTATCAATCATCTATCTATCATCTATCTATCATCTGAGTTCTCCGGAATAGGGTAGCATAGAAGTCAAATTAATAATAATAATAATAATAATAATAATAATAATATTAATCTATATCTATCTATATCTATCTATCTATCTATCTATCTATCTATCTATCTATCTATCTATCTATCTATGTATCTATCTATCATCATCATCATCATCATCAGAACATCTCTCTCTTTCCTATCTCTCTCTCTCTCTCTCTCCCCCTACTATCTCTCTTTCTCTCTGTCTCTCTGTCTCTGTTTATTCCTCGATTTCTCTCATCTTCAAAGGCATGCCAAAAATCACTGGCCAGATGCATGAAAAGCATTTCCCCCCCTCAGCATTGTTCTCCTGACGCTTTCTTCAGGTTGGTTGCATCACCGAGTTATTTTTTTATATTGATCCTGGGGCAGGACATATCGATTGCTTGTTTCAGTTCAGCCTCATGCAGCTGGATCTAACCATTTAACTCTGTTAAGGCGGAGATGGGCAAGCTCCCACTGTGACAGGCAGCCACTGATTAACATCAAATACTCACAGCCCTCCATGCCATTCAAGACCCAGCCTCCTCTGCGATTAGCCAGCCAAGGCTCAAGAAACACAAAAGATATAAATCCCATTCCTCTTTTGACCTCCTCTGGTGAAGTACACCACAATCTATGGTGGAGGTTTAAGACTGGCCATTATTGAGAGGGATTCCTTAATGCAGTTTGTTGAATCACCCTTCTTTGGTCTATCACCATGAGAATGGCTGAGCAGAAGCTGCGAAGAATCTGACTTTCTTCCTTAACTGAACACGGTGGGTCCCATCAATGAAGATGCCCTTGGTTGGTCTTCCTGTCAAGAATGCGATGTCAAAGGGGATTCTCATCCCATTTTTTTCATGTGATTATGATCTAGGATAAAAGCTACCCCACCACAGGTAAAGTGCTAATACCACTTTATAAGGCCTTCGTAAAACCACACTTGCGATACGGCATCCAGTTTTGGTCACCACGATGAAAAAAAGATGTTGAGACTCTAGAAAGAGTGCAGAGAAGAGCAACAAAGATGATCAGAGGACTGGAGGCTAAAACATACAAAGAACGGTTGCTGGAGAATGAACAAAAATCCTTCTGCTTGAAGATCATTCTCAATTTCGGCAGGTTGCGCTCAAGCACTGAGATTTATTTGTTAATAATGATACCTTTTCCATTCTCTCCTGGGATGTTTCTGGTCTGCAGAAGACCCAAGTCTCCTATTTAGATAAAGTGAACCATTCCAATCGCTTTCAGTTAGCTGATTTCCCCAAAATGTTCGATGTTCAAGCTCCACATTTCAGCTCTGGCAATGTCAACTTTGTCTTGGTTCGTGGTTCTGACATTCCGTGCATCAATCATAGAAACATTTCTGCAGCAGACATGGACTTCCTTTCAGCTGGTAACTCAACCACATCGCTTAGTACCAGTGCTACTCAGCTGCCTTCTTCTCAGATATCTCATTGATGAGCCTTCAACCTGAGCTCAAGGTGTACTTACCTTCTATTGTTAGAGATAATCCAGACAAGAAGCACCAACCATGAGGACTGACAGTACTGCTATTGTAAATAAACTGTAACAGATTCTGGCAAAGTACATCTCTCCCCATTTTCCTTTATAGTCCCATGAAGTAGGGAGGGTCCCTTCTAAGAGGTTTGCCATGTCCCCCTTGCTTCAAAGAGCTAAGCTGTCTCATAATAATAATAATAATAATAATAATAATAGTAGTAGTAGTAGTAGTAGTAGTAGTAGTAGTAGTAGTAGTAGTAGAGTTGGAAGGGAGCTTGGAGATCTTCTAGTCCAACCCCCTGCTCAGGCAAGAAGCCCTATGCCATTTCAGACAAATGGCTGTCCAGTCTCTTCTGAGGTTGTAATTCTCATTCTTCAGTGAGCAGAAATACTTCAAAATAGTCTCCAGGTTTGCAATCAGAAGATGTACATCTCCCTTGATCACCTTAATTCCGTTCCTTAATTTTTTGCTGCATGGGTAGATGGAGACACAAGGCATAACAAGCACCATTGAGACTGCACCATAAGTAGCTTTAGCTGGACGGTGGCCAAGATGTGCTAATTAAATTGGCCCTTACCAATTAAACATGGTCTTGTTATTAAGCCAATTAAGGCTTTCAGCCCTAGCAGTTCACGTTTTAAAGCAACTGAATTTAGAACCTCAAGTTCATCAACGACTCCGCCAAAGCAAAAGGCAGGTATGGTTATCATATATAACCAACTCTAACACACCTGTAAAGTGGGAAATTGAATTGGGTGCCATTTTAATGGTTAGAAGCCTATGGCGAGTTACAATACCAATTTTGTATCCTTCCCATGAATAAGATCTGGACTAGTAGGCTTTATCCTGGAGTAGAGTAGTATAGACTAGTAGGCTTTACCTTGGAGTAGAGAAGAGGAAAGGGCCAACTGGTTTGATTGAATCGTGTACCCTGTGATAGGTAGATAAAGATACCTTTGAATGAAACTCAGCTCATGTTGACTGCTTTATACTGCTTTGCTAAGACCGCACTCAGAAAAGAAAAAGAAAAAAGAAAAGAAAAAAAATTAAAATAATATAGAGGATTTTCCTAATATGGATTATGATAAAGATTAATCAGTTAACAGAAGCATAGACTATTCCCCACAGCAAAGAGAAGCAGAGATAATAGAACAGAACAGAACAGAACAGAATAATAGAACAGAACAGATCGGAATAGAATAGAATAGAATAGAATAGAATAGAATAGAATAGAATAGAATAGAATAGAATAGAATAGAATAGAATAGAATAGAATAGAATAGAATAGAATAGAATAGAATAGAATATATGGAATGGAATGGAATGGAATGGAATGGAATAGAATAGAATAGAATAGAATAGAATAGAATAGAATAGAATAGAATAGAATAGAATAGAATAGAATAGAATAGAATAGAATAGAATAGAATGGAATGGAATGGAATGGAATGGAATGGAATAGAATAGAATAAGGAATAGAATAGAATAGAATAAGGAATAGAATAGAATAGAATAGAATAGAATAGAATAAGGAATAGAATAGAGTAGAATAGAATAGAATAGAATAGAATAGAATAGAATAGAATAGAATAGAATAGAATAGAATAGAATAGAATAGAATAGAATAGAATAGAATATATGGAATGGAATAGAATAGAATAGAATAGAATAGAATAGAATAGAATAGAATAGAATAGAATAGAATAGAATAGAATAAGGAATAGAATAGAATATATGGAATGGAATAGAATAGAATAGAATAGAATAGAATAGAATAGAATAGAATAGAATGGAATGGAATGGAATGGAATGGAATGGAATGGAATGGAATGGAATGGAATAGAATAGAATAAGGAATAGAATAGAATAGAATAGAATGGAATAGAATAGAATAGAATAGAATAGAATAGAATAGAATAGAATAGAATAGAATGGAATGGAACGGAACGGAACGGAACGGAACGGAACGGAACGGAACGGAATGGAACGGAACAGAACAGAACAGAACAGAATAGAATAAGAAATAGAATAGAATAAGAAATAGAATGGAATGGAATGGAATAGAATAGAATAGAATAGAATAGAATAGAATAGAATATATGGAATGGAATAGAATAGAATAGAATAGAATAGAATAGAATAGAATAGAATAGAATAGAATAGAATAGAATAGAATAGAGCTGGAAGGGACCTTGGAGGTCTTCTAGTCCAATCCCCCCCCCCCCCGCTCAAGGAGGAGAATCTATACCATCTTAGACAAGTGACTGTCCAGTCTCTTCTTAAAAACCTCCAGTGATGGAGCATCCACAATTTCTGGAGGCAACTTCTGTTCCACTGCTTAAATGATGGTCAAATTGATTCTTTTTATCCAAAGAAGACGACATCTAACTTTGTTTCTCTTTTGAAATTGCTTCCAGATTTTGTGCTTGCAGTGAAAAAAGAAATGTAACTTTGAATTTCGTTTTTTTCCTAATTAGATAGGTTTATTGTTATAGAAATGGCCTGAACATACTGCTGTGCAAAAGTAAAAAAAGTTGCAGTTGTGATGTTGTTACCTTTCCCTGTGCTAACGAGAATCGGAAATTGATGTCCTTTTTCCTCTTTACACTATATCTTTTTTTCCCCTTGCCCTCGCCCTCACCCTCCTCCTTTTCTATTAATTTCTATTGAAATTCTCTTTGTATTTTATATTTTGATAAACCAAGAAAAGTTTGAAATGAAAAAGGTAATACCGCACTCAGAATACTGTGTCCAGTTTTGACCACCATAACACCATATAAAAAAAGATGTTGAAACTCTGGAAAGAGTGCAGAGAAGAGCAACAGAGATGATCGGGGACGGGAGGCTAAAACACATGAAGAACAGTTGCTGGAATTGGGTATGTCTAGTTTAATGAAGAGAAGGACTAGGGGTGACATGATAGCAGTGTTCCAGTATCTCAGGGGTTGCCACAAAGAAGAGGGAGTCAAGCTATTCTCCAAAGCATTTGAGGACAGGAATCTGGGAAAAAATAATATCTCCTTTGAGTTGAGTTGTGAGAACTGAATTGACCTACTTGAGTCCTGTATCATAATATCTTCATGAAGCATCTAAATGATTAGCTTCTAGGAGGCAAGGAAACACTGTGAGCCTTGAAGGTCCATCTCGCTATCTGCTGTTAAGAAATTAAGGCTTTCTCCCTTCCAGGCTCACGCTCCATGCAACACAAATTATCAGTTCTTTCTGAGGCCATTGGAAACTCATCTGTGCACCCATGTGCATGGAAGGCCAAAATAAAACCTCTTCTTTTCTTCTGATGTCTCTTGGGCACGGTGTGTGTGTGTGTGTGTGTGTATTTGCTTCCTCATAATACCTTCCTGTCATCTTCAATTATTTAATGGAGTTTGGCGCATTCGTTCTCTCAAAGCGCTGCTTTGTGATGTCATGAAAATTTATCTCAAACATTTTGTCCTGGTTCGATGAAGCTGTGAATCCCCTCTCTTCAAAGAGAAAGGAAGGAAGGAAGGAAGGAAGGAAGGAAGGAAGGAAGGAAGGAAGGAAGGAAGGAAGGAAGGAAGAAAGAAAGAAATGGAAGAAAGAAAGAAAGAAAGAAATAGAAGGAAGGAAGGAAAGAAAGAAAGAAAGAAAGAAGAAAGAAAGAAAGAAAGAAAGAGAAAGAAGGAAGAAGGAAAGAGAAAGAAAGGAAGGAAGGAAGGAGGGAGGGAGGGAGGGAGGAGAAGGGAAGGAAGGGAAGGAAAAGAAAGGAAAGAAGGAAAGGAAAAGAATGGAAAGGAAAGGAAAGGAAAGGAAAGGAAAGGAAAGGAAAGGAAAGGAAAGGAAAGGAAAGGAAAGGAAAGGAAAGGAAAGGAAAGGAAAGGAAAGGCTCCACATGTTGTACAATGTGTAAACATAAAGTCCCAAACACCGTTCTGTAGTATATGCATCACAAATATGCAACATTGATAAAGTAAAACTATCGATTTGAGGGTTGATTTGGAAAAAAAACAACCCACCCCTTTATCCATTTTGATGGTGCATGCCTGTGTTTCTGGTGTGCTTTAAAGAAGCATTTGCGCAGTTCGGATCTCCAGCTTTTATTTTTATCCTTTTAGTGACCATTTCTTTCCAGCTGGCTGCCACTTTTTTTTTAGACTGTTTTCCCCTTGACTGCTCTGTCATCTTGGATCATTCTACCACGTTAGAGGTCACCCAGTCTCCAGTACCAGAAGAAAACCTTTTTATTCTTCCATGCATTTAACAACCACTTTTGTTTTTGTTTAAGAAAATGGATTTTACTGCTTAACTCGGGCTGAAATCACCCCTTGAGTCAAGCCGTGGTTTGTTTAACTTTGGTTTACAAAACACGACGCCATCGGACTCCACCCACAAAGTGTCAGCTTGCCAACCCACTGTGTCATCTTATTTGCTGTGTGTTGCGTTGACATTAACTTGCGTTTTGTTTCTAAATTGTTTGATCGGAGAGATGGGGCAACTGAGCAGTCAAAATGTAAATAAATCAATGCTAAGGGCGACTGGCTTGGTAGCTGATATATTAAAGTTTAGACTAAGTGGTGACATTTTCAAATGCAATAATAATAATAATAATAATAATAATAATAATAATAATAATAATAATAATAATAATAATAATGCAGCAGAGGACTAACAAAACAGTTCTGGAAATTCACTCTGAGTAGATTTATTTCCTTCTAGGCTACAGTATAAGGATCTTATTCAAACCTCTTTCCATGTGATTTCCAAGGGTGATTAAGAAAAGTCAGTGTAACTCTTTATTCATTTTTTTTTTACTATTGAGACAAGCATGGAAAAAAAATGTCTCCTAACACATCAATTTCTTTGACATCTGTCGTATATTTTGGTGGCTTTTGATCACATAAATCAAATAGTAGGGGTCATTGAATTGCAATGGTTCTCCTCATTGCAATGGGAGAAAGGGAGAGGGAGAGAGAGAGAGAAAGAGAGGGAGAGGGAGGGAGAGGGAGAGGGAGAGGGAGAGAGGAAGAGAGGGAAAGAGGGGGAGAGAGGGGGAGAGAAAGAGAGAGGAAGAGAGGAAGAGAAAGAGGGAGAGAGAGGGAGAGAGAGGGAGAGAAAAGAAGAGAGGGGGAGAGAGGGAGAGAGGGAGAGAGGGAGAGAAGGAGGGAGAGATGGAGAGAGGGAAAGAGGGAGGGAGAGAGAGAAGGAGAGAAAGAGAGAGAGGGAGAAAGGGAGAGAGGGAAAGGTGGAAAGAGGGAGAGAAAGAGAGACGGGGAAAGGGAGGGAGAGAGAGAGGGAGAGAGAGAGAGAGAGAGAAATTAGCTTAAGCAATACTCTCTTCACTCACTGGGGTCCGATATCATCAATATACAGTATCTTGACTTTTGGCTGACCAAGCAGTTCCATCAAGATGCTGTGGAATCTGGATTGGAAGAGCAAAGTCAGACTCCACTGTATTTGGATCACAAACTTTCCATCTTTACTCTTGATCCGAGTTGTCCTTCCTTATTTGGGACAGCTGTCCATTTTGGAGGTCCTCCCCAAGGATCAGTGGGAACCTATCGCTAGGAAAACCTGCGCATTGTATTTATTCCTCCTGTGTGCTGATTGTGAACATTTACGAACTGCAAAACACAGCCATGGGTCTCTCTCTCTGTGTGTGTGTGTCTCTCTCTCTATGTATGTGTGTAGTGTATGTGTATTGATGCTCTGTCTCCGGGCCACCTTTTTAAAAAAAAATTTCTGCCTTTCTTTCTGGTGCTGAAGGGAGAAACAGATTATGGATGATCCTTACAGCCCAGCTTTCCTTTTCCTGCACTTTTTATGACTTGAGAAGTCAAGGGTAACAGCGCTACGAGATTGCGTAATATTTTCTGCATGGGAGAAGGAGGGAGGGAATTTATTTTGGGTTCAGTCTGGAGCTGTGCAAAGCAGTGACTAAAAACCCATAAATACTTCCAGTTTTAGTCTGGCAGCTGCAAGGAAAAAAAGGGAGAGCATCTATTTCTCTCTCTCTCTCTCTCTCTCTCTCTCTCTCTCTCTCTCTCTCTCTCTCTCTCTCTCTCTCCTCTCTCTCTCTCTCTCTCTCTCTCTCTCTCTCTCTCTCTCATAACATAAGAACATAGGAAGAGCCATGCTGAATCAGGCCAAAGCCCATCGAGTCCAGCATTCTGTGTCACACAGTGGCCCACCAATTGTACATGGGGATCTTGAGCAGAAAGAGAAGGCAAAACCCTCCCTTTCCCTTGACCCCCAACAAATGCTACTCAAGGGAATCCTGCCTGCCTCAACCAACATAGAGGCAGCACATGGACATCCGTTTTAATAACCACCGATACACTTGGCATCATGAATCTGCCTGACCCTGCCTTGAACCTATCAAGGCTGACAGCTGTCATGACCTCTTCTGGAAGTGAATTCCATAAACCAACGACCCTCTGGGTGAAGAAATATTTCCCTTTATTTGTCCTCACTTTCTTACCTACGAGCTTTAGGGAGTGCCCCCTTGTCCTAGTATTGTGTGATAGAGAAAAGAATTTTTCTATATCCACCTTTTCTATCCCATGCATGATTTTATACACTTCGATCAAGTCACCCCTTAAACGCCGTCTTTCAAGGCTGAAGAGACCAAGGCGTTGCAATCTGGTTTCATAAGGGAGGCGCTCCATTTCCTTGATCATTCTTGTTGCCCTTTTTTGCACCTTTTCCAGTTCCATTATATCCTTCTTGAGGTGCGGTGACCAGAACTGTACACAGTACTCCAAGTGTGGTCTCACTATCGATTTGTACAGAGGCAATACAACACTTGCTGACTTATTTTCGATTCCCTTCCTAATCATGCCAAGCATGGAATTTGCTTTTTTTTTTTTACTGCTGCTGCACATTGGGTTGACATCTTCATCGAGCTGTCCACCAAAACCCCAAGATCCCTTTCTTGGTTTGTCTCAGAAAGTTTGGTCCCCATCAGTTGGTAAGTATAATTGGGGTTCTTTGCCCCGATGTGCATAACTTTGCACTTTTTTAGGTTAAAATTCATTTGCCACTTTGTTGCCCACTCACACAATCTCGAGAGATCCTTCTGGAGCTCCCGACAATCAGTTTCACTTTTCACTACCCGGAACAATTTGGTGTCATCAGCAAACTTTGCTACCTCACTATTTACTTCTACATCCAGATCATTGATGAATAAATTAAAAAGTAAAGGTCCCAAAACTGAACCTTGGGGTACACCACTTCTCTCTTCTCTCCATCCAGAGACTTGTCCATTTATTGCCACCCTTTGCTTCCTACAATTTAGCCAGTTACCAATCCAGGACAAGACCTGTCCTCTAATTCCGTGGCTGAAGAGCTTTTTTAGGAGCCTTTGGTGAGGGACTTTGTCAAAAGCCTTTTGAAAGTCAAGATATACAGTATCAACTGGGACCCCTTTATCTATGTATTTATTTACACCCTCAAAGAATTCTAACAAGTTAGTAAGACATGATTTGCCTTTGCAGAAACCATGTTGATTTTCTTTCAGCAATGCCTGTTTTTCTATGTGCCCTGTAATTTTATCTTTAATAATGGTTTCCATCAGTTTGCCTGGAACTGAGGTTAAACTGACTGGTCTATAGTTTCCTGGATCGCCTCTGGATCCTTTCTTGAAGATCGGGGTTATATTTGCCTCCCTCCAATCCTCCGGTACAGTGCCTGATCTTCGAGAAAGATTATATATTTTAGCTAGAAGTTCAGCAATTTCACACTTGAGTTCCTTGAGAACTCTAGGGTGGATGCCATCTGGACCCGGCGATTTGTTGACATTTAGTTTAGAAAGGCATGCAAGAACATCTTCCTTGTTTATCTCTATCAGGTTTAATTCTTCTATTTCCGTCCCTGGGAAAACTAATTCAGTGGCAGGCAGATGCTCTCTATCCTCCTCAGTGAAAACGGAAGCAAAGAAGTCATTTAGCCTCTCAGCAATCTCCTTGTCTTCTCTGATTATCCCCTTCTGACCATTGTCATCGAGTGGCCCAACTGTTTTTCTGGTTGGGTTCCTGCTTCTGATGTACTTAAAAAAGATTTTGTTATTATTTTTAATATTCTTTGCTATATGCTCCTCAAAGTCTCTCTTGGCTTTCATGACTATCGCCTTGCATTTGGTCTGCCAGAGTTTGTGATTCCTCCTGTTCTCCTCGGTAGGAAGAGCCTTCCATTTCTTAAATGAGTTTTTCTTCTTTCCAATAACCTCCTTTACCTCATTCATAAGCCATACTGGTATCCTCTTGGACTTTCCAGTCCTCTTTCTTCTTTTAGGAATGCATTTTATTTGAGCCTGCTGTAACGTATTTTTAAACAGTTTCCAAGCATTTTGGAGGGATTTGACTTTTTTTTTACTGTTCTTTTTAGTTTCTTCTTTACTATTTTCCTCATTTTGTCAAAATTCCCTCTGTGAAAGTTTAAGGTCTCTGTGTTAGTTTTCACTGACAATTTGCTATCCATGGTTAAGTTGAAGGTTATTGTGTTGTGATCGCTGGTTCCTATGGGCTCGGTTATAAGGACATCATGAACCAAATCCTGTGCGTTAGTTAGAACCAAGTCCAGGATCCCCTTTCCCCTGGTAGGTTCCATGACCATCTGCTCAAGGGAATAATCAGCTAACATGTCGAGGAACCTTCTCTCTCTCTCTCTCTCTCTCTCTCTCTCTCTCTCTCTCTCTCTCTCTCTCTCTCTCTCTCTCTCTCTCTCTCTCTCTCTCTCTCTCTCTCTCTCTCTCTCTCTCTCTCCTCCACCTCCCCCCCAGCCCTTCCCCGCTATCATTCTTTCTCCAAGACTGGTATTTAAAATGTAAATAAAAAGAAAGCTTTTAGGAGATTTAAGTGTTTCCCCTTGGTATTTAAATTATTCAATTATAACCAAAGCTATTAAAATACAGTTAATTAAAATGGTTAGTGTTTTTCTTTGCACTGATGGCAGTGCTGCCCTCTTCCTCCCTCTAGCTGTTTTAATTCCTATTAAAAATGATAATGCTCGACTTTATTCATAAATGCGGCAACTTTAGCGTGCGCCGTTCTGCAAGGGATCCCTTCGGTACACAACCGCTCTGGCTGGCTCCCCCCTTTTTTCCCCACCCGCAGTGATGTGGAAATTTTGCTCAAGTCTTCGGAGGCTTCACGGACACTTAATAAGCAAGGGCTCAGAACCCCCCCTCCCTGCAAAGCGATTCCCAAAAAGAAAGCTTATCTCAAAAGCATTTAAATGCAGCAAAAGTATTTGGTGCTCCAAAGTTTAATAATAATAACAACAACAGTCTTAAGGCTCAGACCCAGAACTCACAAGTGACAAAGGTTGAAGCCGGCAAATCAGCACTTTAAATATTTTATGAGAAAGGTTTTCGTTGTGTTCCGTTGGAAATGCAGCCACGGGTGGCTGCAATAGAAATGGGCAAGAACATTCTCTCCTGTTCTGTCCTGTTGTGTTTGTTGTGGCTGAATATTATTATTTGCTGAGAGCCAGCTTGGTCCAGTGGTTAAGGCGCCATGCTAGAAGCCGGGAGTTGTAGTCTTGCCTTAGGCAGAGAGACAGGTGGGTGACCCTGGGCCCGTCACTCCATCTCAGCCCTAGGGAGTAAGCAAGGGCCAAGCACTTTGGGATAATACTTTGCCAAGAAAACTGCAGGTTGTAGCCAGGAGTCCAACAAACCTGACTCAAAGGGAACAAATATGTTGTAGCTTCACAAGATTACTAACCTGGCTTCTGTCTGTGCTTATGGTCAAGTGATGGAACGATATCTCCAGTTGTATTAAGATCTCTTGAAAGCTTCTTCTAAGACAGGGGTCTTCAAACTTGGCCCTTTTATGACTTGTGGACTTCAACTCCCAGAATTCCTCAGCCAGGCACATGTATGCTAAAATAACTAGATGCAGGGTCAGTTTCTCTCCCCCCCCACCATTAATCTGCTAAACACCTTATTCTCACAGTGCTGTCTAATGTCTATGTGTATTTATTTATGTAATGTTATCAGTTATCTTCTTATTATCTTCTTTACTCCTCCTACCCACTTTTAGTGGGATGATGATTACCACTTTACAAGGCCTTGGTAAGGCCACACTTGGAATACTGCATCCAGTTTTGGTCATCACGATGTGAAAAAGATGTTGAGACTCTAGAAAGAGTACAGAGAAGAGCAACAAAGATGATTAGGGGACTGGAGGCTAAAACATATGAGGAACGGTTGCTGGAATTGGGGATGTCTAGTTTAATAAAGAGAAGGACGAGGGGGGACATGATAGCAGTCTTCCAGTATCTCAGGGGTTGCCCCAAAGAAGAAGGAGTCAAGCTATTGTCCAAAGCGCCTGAAAGCAGAAGAATAAGCAACAGATGGAAACTAATCCAGGAGAGAAGCAACCTAGAACTAAGGAGAAACTTCCTGACAGTTAGAACAATTAACCAGTGGAACAACCTGCCTCCAGAAGTGGTGAATGCTCCAACACTGGAAGTCTTTAAGAAGAGGCTGGACAGCCATTTGTCTGAAATGATATAGGGTTTCCTGCCTGAACAGGGGGTTGGACTAGATGACCTCCAAGGTCCCTTCCAACATCATGATGATGATGATGATGATGATGATGATGATGATGCTTTGCATGTACATTGAGAGCTTCTGCACTGGAGACACTTGTGTGTCTAAGATTATTAGTGGGCTGGAGTTTAAAACATATGAAGCACAGTTGCAGGAATTTGTTATGTCTAGTCTATGAAAAGAAGGACTGGGGGGACATGATAGCAGTATTCCCCCCACAACAAAGAGGGAGTCAAGCTATTCTCCAAAGTGCCTGAAGGCAGGACAAGAAACAATGGATGGAAACTAATGAAGGAGAGAAGCAACCTAGAACTAAGGAGGAACTTCCTGACAGTGAAAACAATCATCCAGTGGAACAGAAGTTGCCTCCAGAAGTTGTGGTTGCTTCATCACTGGAGGTTTTTAAGAAGAGCCTGGACAGCCACTTGTCTGAAATGATATAGGATCTCCTGCTTGAGCAGGGGGTTGGACTAGATGACCTCCAAGGTCTCTTCCAACTCTTGTCAGTCTGTTATTTGGAACAGCTTCAACCCTTCCTTTTCCTCCTTGGAGACAATGCAGAATGATTGTTAGGGAGTACCCAATGACACAATTCTCCCTCAGAGGAAATGGCGTTATTGGTGTCATGTTGCAGACTGCACTGCCTTATCTGTTGAGCTGAGACAATATCTACACACCCCGATCATCCTGGACAGCCCTCAGGATGTCATTATAGAGCATTGCTTGCCAAAACAACGAGACAGAGACAGTTTTTTTCCCCCCTTGTGCCAACAATCTGCTGAACACCAACCGTAATCCCCACAGGATTTCGGCTAAGGGATACTATGATGACGGTTCGGTTGCTTTCAATGTACACCGAGAGCTTCTGCACCAGGGACAAAGGCCTTGCGTGTCTAATCACACTTGGCCAAATAAAGTATTCCAATTTGTCTCCTTGCTAGACCTGGCAGAGCGCTGGAGACATCACAGCTCCTTCTTACACCCCTTACCACACACACACACACACACACACACTGGCCTGATGCTGGCTGAAAAAGGAGCATCAGGCCAGGGATGGAATTTCAAAATCTACCACCTAGAAGAGGTCCTCTAAATTAGCCGTTCTAAGTCAGCTAATAGAAGCAAGCAAGTGGGGGTTCCTTAAGGGTCAAAAGGCTAACCCATCACTCTGCAGTGGACCTCGGCGGGGCTGACTTCTGAATAAACTCGATCTGCTGTGAGTCAGCTCATAAACACCACCCACTTTAAAAAAAAATAAAATAAAAAGGGAGTGGGAGAGATTTTCACCCTTCTTGATTGAGGTCCTTTGTTAGACCAAAAAGAGAAGGGTGAACCCACCCTTTGTCGGGAGGCTTTTGTGAGCCCCGTAAATCTTCCCTCACGTGAACAAACAAGGTTTTCTTCATTTATTTGGGGCCCCCGAAGAAAATCAGAGGAGACTGTTACGCAACCACCACGCTAGGTTTAAGTTCATTCAAGCTGGAAGATATGATGAGGACGAGCAAAAGCGTGAGATTGGTGGCTTTGCTGGTTTCACAATGTTTCGTGGCACCTGCTGTGTGCTGCATCCTGTTACTAAATTCATCTCCAGCAAGCTGTTTTCGGCTCCTTCAAACTCCAACAATCTCCCCCCCCCCCCCGCCGCCCCTTCTCCAGCCAAATTGGATGAGTCGTGTTTGTTCTTCAGAGACGTAGAATTGCAAGGCAGGCTTGGACCCAGAGGTGACCTTCTGCAGATGCCTTACATACAGCTCCAGCGGTCAAATGCAGCATCCCGTAAAAACAAGATTTGAACATCCCTCACCCCCCCACCCCAAAGATGCCGCAGAGCTCAGAGTCCTAGCATAAATTATGCAACGTGTGCTTCCAGTTTTCCCTGGGCTGCTGTGGCACACAAAAAACACGATGGAAGGTTCTTACCCAGGGTGAGATTTATGAATCCTGGGAGAAATCAAGGGCCCCCACAAGTCTCACGGTGACACTGATGGATGCTTGAGAAGGACATGGGCTCGAAAATTAGGAAGTGAAAGAGTCAGGAGGAAAGGGAAGAGTTTCTGTCCTAGATTCTCTCATCCCACTGCTTTCAGGGAGACGTTACACAGAAGGGCACGCCAATCGCTGTTATTTCTTTCAAATTTCACGAGGACTGCCAAGCATCTCAATGCAGACATTGCTAGCCAATAGTGCATCCTCCAATTCACTCCCTTTCTCCCTTCCCTCCCTACCCCTTCCCCTTCCCTTCCCAACTGACTCCATGTGCTGTCACAAAGATTTCGTGAGATGTAATTAATTGGTGAGACTGAGGTGATTTTAATTTTTGTTTAATTTAATGCTGTTGAATTTTTTTTTACCTATCGTGGACTTCAACTCCCAGAATTCCTGAGCCAGCCATGCTGAGGGGAAAGGGAGAGGTTTCCAAGCTGAGCCATGCTGGCTCAGGAATTCTGGGAGTTGAAGTCCACCAGTCATCAAAGAGCCAAGGTGGCCTACCCCTACTCTAGGAGGCTCACCGCTTAGAACAGGAGGACTTAGGACAGAGGTAGGCAACCTTGGCTCTTTTATGACTCGTGGACTTCAACTCCCAGAATTCCAGAGCCAGCCTGGCTCAGCTTGGAAACCTCTCCCTTTCCCCTCAGCATGGCTGGCTCAGGGATTCTGGGAGTTGAAGTCCATGAGTCATAAAAGAGCCAAGGTGGCCTACCCCTGCTATAGATCAACTAGTCTAATAAATTTGATTGATAGATAGAATACAGAATAACTGGGTTAGAAGGAATCTGAGAGGTCTTCTATTCCAGCCTCCTGCTCAAACAGGGGGACCTGTACCATTTCAGACAAATGGCGGTCCAATCTCTTCTTCAAAACCTCCCATGAGGCAAGCTTTCCCACTGATTGATGGATTGTTCTACAATTCAGGAAATTTCTCCTTAATTCAAAGATGCTTCTCTCCTTGATTAGTTTCCATCCGTTGCTTCTTGTCCTGCCTTCAGGCGCTTTGGAGAAGAGCTTGACTCCCTCTTCTTTGGGGCAGCCCCTGAGATAC
Source organism: Bothrops alternatus (assembly GCA_034064705.1). Lineage (NCBI taxonomy): Eukaryota > Metazoa > Chordata > Lepidosauria > Squamata > Viperidae > Bothrops > Bothrops alternatus. The sequence continues at coordinate 208,281 of JARGCV010000497.1, read as the reverse complement.
TGGAAGGCTGCTATCGTGTCACCCCTCTTCCTTCTCTTCATTAAACGAGACATCCCCAATTCCTGCAACAATTTTGCTTCAAATTTGGGGGTATCATATTTCCCTCCTTTGTAGAATTATATGTCCCTGCTGAAAGTGCATGAGAAGGTTAAAAAAAAGGGAGGAGGTACACTAAACCAGTTCTTCATCTCTCCATAGCAGCTCTAACTGCAGGGTGGGTTTGTAGGAGCAGAGGGTGCTTAACGAGCATCTGAAAGAGATTATTTTCGCTGGTCTTACTCACATTCCTCAAACAGCTAGAGGGAGGGAGGGAGGGAGGGAGAGAGAGAGAGAGAGAGAGAGAGAGAGAGAGAATCCAGTTCTGGAATCTTCCTCTCCATTGAATCACTGATGTTTTTCATACTTTGAATATCGGTGACTCAGCTCTTTGACCGTGAAAGGATGGGAGGACCAAAAGGAAAAGATACTTGGTGTCCTCAGCTTTCCATGCACCGCAAGGTCAGGAGAAAAAAAAAAGCACTTGTGTTTATTGGCGGTTTCCTAAGAGTCCAGAGTCAGTAGAGGACAAGTGAGATTGCCTGTCCTTGGATGCCCCAAGGCATCTAAGCTGGCAAAGGGCTGCAGCTGTTGGGAAAAAGATGTAATGAAAAAATATGTTTCCCCCAGGAAGTATTAAGCAATGGGAAGACTTCATTATGAAGCCCTTGCAAATTCTGGAAGCAGAGACTTCCTTACCTAACTGTTCTTCTTCCTGCTGCTATCTCTTCCCATCTCAGATGGT
>JARGCV010000497.1:145000-205000 GCA_034064705.1 Bothrops alternatus | reverse complement strand
AGAGTAGAGTAGAGTAGAGTAGAGTAGAGTAGAGTAGAGTAGAGTAGAGTAGAGTAGAGTAGAGTAGAGTAGAGTAGAGTAGAGTAGAGTAGAGTAGAGCTGGAAGGGACCATGGAGGTCTTCTAGTCCAGCCCCCTGCTCCATTCCATTCCATTCATTATTTCATATTCTATTCTGTTCTGTTCAGTTCTGTTCCATTCTGCATTCTATTCTATTCCAATTCTACTCTACTCTACTCTACTCTACTCTACTCTACTCTACTCTACTCTACTCTACTCTCCTCTACTCTACTCTATTCTATTCTATTCTATTCTATTCTATTCTATTCTATTCTATTCTATTCTATTCTATTCTATTCTATTCTATTCTATTCACCAGGACAACAAAGCCTTCTGATATTTTTTAAATTATTCTAGCTGAATCAATTCACTTATCACAACCCAAAGGACAGGAAGTAAAGATCAGTCTTGCCAACGGAACACATGTATTTATTACTGAGCCTGGGAAAGCACATGTCCCTTATTTTTAACTTCGTGTTAATTAGGCTGCGCTTGCTCATCTAAGCTGTGGCTTGCTATGATATTGGATGGCAGATCTAAGCTATGTACCAATAATTATGCAGCCATCAGGTTCTCAGTGATGGGAAGGCTCTGGCCTTCTGTCTCACTATCATTATTCTAGGTAAACTGTAACAGAAGGCATGGACTTAATCACTGAACAAGAAAGAGGAGTCCGCTCAAGAGGGACAGAACAGCTGCTGACCATCAGGTTCAACAGCTTGGTGGATTCTAAAGAAATGACCTTCTAGAAATTAACCTGAAGCTCAAGACACCTAGTCCACAACTTCTAAAAACTGCCAATTTCCAGAGGCTCAGGTAACATGCACCTATCATCTTCAGAAGGATGCTTTCCATATTCATAGCAATTGCCGGGTCTGAAATGAAAATATCTTGCAGACTTTAATAAAGGTCACTGGGACCAAGGAAGAAAGTTGGTGGCCTGAAATAAACACCTCCACAATATGTACACATACATAAAAAGGCATACATATATGTATGCACAGATGGACCTATAAACACTGCAGAAGCAATAGCACTAGCACTTAGACTTCTATAAGTGCTTCACCCTGCTTTACAGCCCTCTCTAAGTGGTTTACAGAGTCAGCCTCTGGCCCTCAACAATCTGGGTCCTCATTTGACTGACCTTGGAAGGATGGGAGGCTGAGTTAGCCTTGAGCCAGTCAGGATTGAACTGCGGGCAGTCCGCAGAATTAGCCTTCAATGCTGTATTCTAACCACTGTGCCCTTCCTTCCTTCCTTCCTTCCTTCCTTCCTTCCTTCCTTCCTTCCTTCCTTCCTTCCTTCCTTCCTTCCTTCCTTCCTTCCTTCCCTTCCCTTCCCTTCCCTTCCCTTCCTTCATACTTAGTAATAGCACTTAGACTTCTATACCATTTCACAGTGCTTTACAGCACTCTCTAAATGGTTTACAAGGTCTGCCTATTTGCTCCCAACAATCTGGGTCCTCATTTTACCGACCTCGGAAGGATGGAAGGCTGAGTCAACTTTGAGCCGGTCAGGATCGAACTCCTGACTGTGGGCAGAGTTAGCCTGCAATAGCAATAGCACTTAGACTTCTATATCGCTTCATAGTTCTTCTACATCCCTCTCTAAGCAATTTTACAGAGTCAGCATGTTGCCCCCAACAATCTGGGTCCTCATTTTACCGACCTCAGAAGGACTAGATGATCTAGAACAGAGGTCCCCAACCTTTTGGGCACCAGGGATTGGTTCCGTGGAGAGAGGTTTTTCTGCGGACCGGAGGGTGCGTGGTTTGTGTGCTGCCTGCATCCCACAGATGGGGCTTTGCTTGTTTGTGTGGACCAGTTGCTGGCATGCCACGGCCTGATACTGGTCCACGGACTGGGGGTTGGGGACCCCTGACCTAGAAGGTCCCAACTCTCCTATTCTATTCTATTCTATTCTGTTCTGTTCTGTTCTATTCTATTCTATTCTATTCTATTCTATTCTATTCTATTCTATTCTATTCTATTCTATTCTATTCTATTCTATTCTATTCTATTCTATTCTATTCTATTCTATTCTATTCTACTCTACTCTATTCCATTCCACTCTATTCCATTCCATTCCACTCTACTCTATATTCTATTCTATTCTATTCTATTCTATTCTATTCTATTCTATTCTATTCTATTCTATTCTATTCTATTCTATTCTATTCTATTCTATTCTATTCTATTCTACTCTACTCTATTCCATTCTACTCTATTCCATTCCATTCCATTCCACTCTACTCTATATTCTATTCTATTCTATTCTATTCTATTCTATTCTATTCTATTCTATTCTATTCTATTCTATTCTATTCTATTCTATTCTATTCTATTCTACTCTACTCTATTCCATTCCACTCTATTCCATTCCATTCCACTCTACTCTATATTCTATTCTATTCTATTCTATTCTATTCTATTCTATTCTATTCTATTCTATTCTATTCTATTCTATTCTATTCTATTCTATTCTATTCTATTCTACTCTACTCTATTCCATTCTACTCTATTCCATTCCATTCCATTCCACTCTACTCTATATTCTATTCTATTCTATTCTATTCTATTCTATTCTATTCTATTCTATTCTACTCTACTCTACTCTACTCTACTCTACTCTACTCTACTCTATTCCATTCCACTCTATTCCATTCCATTCCACTCTACTCTACTCTATATTCTATTCTATTCTATTCTATTCTATTCTATTCTATTCTATTCTATTCTATTCTATTCTATTCTATTCTATTCTATTCTATTCTATTCTACTCTACTCTACTCTACTCTATTCCATTCCACTCTATTCCATTCCATTCCACTCTACTCTACTCTATATTCTATTCTATTCTATTCTATTCTATTCTATTCTATTCTATTCTATTCTATTCTATTCTATTCTATTCTATTCTATTCTATTCTATTCTATTTTTTCTTATTCTATTCTACTCTACTCTACTCTACTCTCTAATCTAGTCTGTTTGTTTATGTTACACAGATTATATTGTTTGTATTATGGAACATGTGATAACTTCATAGCTTCTACAAGACACCTATGATTAAAAGTAAAATTAATATTTGGGAAATGTCTCTACAGAAATGCATTCTTTGATGAAAATGGTACCCCAAGATGCATTGTACCCTTGGTTGTAAGGAAAAGTCATGCTTTACCCATTTTGTACATGCCTTGTTGTATATAGAAAAATAGCTATTTTAGTTTTTTACCTTCACCTATTAAAGGAAATTACTTTGCAAATTAATACATCAGGTAAAGTTACAAAAAAAGAAAGAAAGACAGAAATGCTGAAGTTAAATAAATCAGACTCCCTCTTATTTGCAAGGAGGAGAAACTGAGAGCATCTGAAATTGATGGATTGCACCATGTTTGTAATCCCATCTTGATTCTCTGATTTGGAAAGGTGCCCAGCTTGTTTTATCTGCCCTGCTGCTTGCTTCTCAGAGTCCCTGATCCTCTGGCCAATGTTGTTTACCTTCACAGAACTGAACAAATTGCTGCTCCTGCCTATAAAATGCCTTATGGCGCCTCCTCCTTACTACAGGACATTTTAACTACCGATCCTTTAGTAAATCACATGTACGAGAGAGCATCTCTTACGCCATGAGACAAGATTAACTGAAATCTTTGAAGACAAATCAGATTGAGAAAACATTGATAGGTACAGTCTTTTGAATTTTGAAGAGTTCCTCTTGAAACTAGCAAACTGTCTGCTTTATCCTCTCTCTCTCTCTCTCTCTCTCTCTCTCTCTCTCTCTCTCTCTCTCTCTCTCTCTCTCTCTCTCTCTCTCTCTCTCTCTCTCTCTCTCTCTCTCTCTCTCTCTCTCTCATATATATGTTTTCTGAGGTTTTCGCGGGTGTTTGTATGTAGGTCTTTGGTTCTTTGGGTTTTCTCCCACATAGAATTTGAAGTGTCTTGGCGATGTTTCGACAAAGTCTCATTCGTCATCTTCAGGCTGGTGCTTTCGGCTTCTGCTTCTAGGAGCAATATGTGGTCGTAACTGTTTCTTCCTTTTAACTGCCAGTGGGGGTATGAACTGATTGGGTGGGAGCTTGGCTGTGTTCTGATTGGGTGGAGGTGTGTTCTGATTGGTTAGGGGCTTGGCTGTGCTCTGATTGGATGGGGGGTTGGCTGTGCTCTGATTGGATGGGGGAGTGTTCTGTTTGGGTGGGGGCTTTGTTGTGCTCATGTTAGTCTGAGTTGCAGGGGGATTTGAGATGGTGAGCTGCATTGCTGTTGTTTGGCTTTGCGTTCGTGGTCGTGCCTCATCTTTATGGTGGGTATCAGTTTACTTCATGTATGGATTGGAGGGGTTTAAAGTGGCTAATGATGCAGCTGTGGTCTGGCTTTTGGTTTGTGGTCGTGCCTCATCATCGGTGTGGGTTTGGGTTTGCTTTTTGCATGAATGTGTGATGATGACATCCTGTGTGGTTTTCGTGAGTGTGGGTCTGGTGTCATTCTTTGTGTTAGGGACTCGTTTTTCAATAAGGGCAGGTTTCCAAATGGCTGGTAGGCGGGAAGTATCATCTCGTTTATTCATGCTGTGTGGGCATTTTTCTATCTTGATGGGTTCTCTGATTATTCTGTTATTAAAGTGTTCAGTTTTGGCAATAGTTCTGATCTTTTTGAAGTCAATTTCATGTCCTGTGGCTTTAAGATGTTGGACCAGGGAATAAGTTGGTTCCTCTTTTTTGACTGAGTTCTTGTGTTCTTCAATGTGTGTACTTATTCTTCTGTTGGTCTGTCCGATGTATGTGGTGGGGCAAGCGGTGCATGGGATTTCATATACTCCATGATTTTCTAATTTTGTCTTTGGGGTTTCTTAGGATGGTGGATATTTTTCTTTTTGTGCAGAATGCTGTCTTGATGTTGTTTGTGGAAGATCTTGCTGATTCTGTCTGTGGTGCCTTTTATGTATGGGAGGAGGGCTTTGCCGTTTTCTTGTTCTCTGTCTTGGATTTTAGTGGGGTTTCTTTTTGGATTAGGTTGAAAATCTTATTTCTTTGGAATCCGTTGGATGTTAGTACATTAGTGAGAGTATGTAGTTTTGGTTTTAGGTGTTGTTTGTCAGCTAAGCGTTTTGTTCTGGAGATTAGTGTCTTGGCTACGGAGTTGATCTGTGCTGGATAGTGGTGTGAGAGTGCGTGCAGATAGTGGTTTGTGTGTGTTTTCTTCTGGTAGATGGTGTGTCCTAGGGAGCCATTGGATTTCTTGTAGACTAAGAAATCCAGGAGAGAGGGAGAGAGAGAGCTGCAAATCAGAAAACAGTGAATAATTTAAATCAGGAGAAAGATGATCAAACTTGTTTACCTGGTAGTCAAGTATCAATTATGGGCATCCATTAAGGATGGGCAATAGATCAAGAGGTGACATTTGTTGCTGAATTCAGTTTCAGATTAGGTGTGAAGCAGCCAGTCATGTGTCATTGTCTCAGGCTGCATTACCCAGGACTTGTGGAATTGCAGCCATAAAAAAACCCACCTTCTATGCAATAACTTGATTGACTGACGTTTCTATAATCACCCTTCAGCTCTCGTGCTGATTCTGATCAGACAGGAATCTCACACTCCAAATAACTGGGTTTCATTTTTGACTTGTTGTGTCTAAATAATTAACTGTTGTTCCCTAATTATGTCTGTCAGATTTGAACCCCATGTCCTGCTGTTTCTCCTGTTCAGCAAGCCAACCCCTCCTGCCCGTCCTTTCCAAGGTATGAGGCTATCACAGCAAAGTGTCAAAATTAGAGATTAGGCAAAGATAAAGGGAAGGACAACCAGGGCAATGAGAAAGTTGTGCCACTGCTGTACCACTAACAGTCCTTGCTACTGTTTTTGACATCTCTTGTGACGCAAGGCTGTTGTAACACAGGTGGGTGTAGAAGTAGAAGTGTTGGAATTCATTGCTGGAATGTATTTCTATGCAAAAACTACTGTAGTATTCCGCCAGTATATGGCAGTATTTACAAGTTTGGATCTATGGTATATACTCTATGCTCTTTTGTTCTGAGTAGAGTTTCCTGTTTCTTGTTACAGTAATATAGTTGAGCAGTAAAGCACATGGTGACTGTACTCTTTATTTGCTCTATGGGGTGACTTATATAAGCAGAATTTCTAATAAGAAGAATATCAGATTATTAATCACAGCCAATTATAACATCAATTAGAGATAGTCCTTCACTTACAACCATTCATTTAATGACCGTTCAAAATTAAAGTGGTGCTTAAAAAAGCAACTTACAATTATCAGAATGAATCACCCTAACCCTTAGGATCAAACGTTATTTGTTAATTACTGTAAAACATCACATATAAAAATCAGGAATCATTGAAAATATGAAAATATCTTCTAGCATTCAGATAATTAAAGGGAATGTTTAAAATTGAAATTTGCAGAATAATTGGGGGGCGGGTTGGAAGTGACTTGCTCTCTGCATTATAGCTACCAGCTTGGTTATGGATATCTGTAAAGGTCAAGTTACTCCTGTACATTCTTACAAAGAAGGCATTGTGCGAAACATCTGTGAAAGTGAAATTATAACTTGGAGAAACTCCTGATCCTTGCTTATACAATGTCTTTTCCCTTTAACTGTGTTGGGACCTCTCCTGGAGATATTTGAGTTTTGCTGAACATCTGGAAAAAGTATTCTATAGCTGAACAGCCAATATGAAAAGGAGTCATATGTGTTTGGTGTTCTTTATACAATATTATGAGGTCAAAGGAGTGGGATTGGGACCATGGTGAACTATGGAGATCAGTATAGGATATTGAAGAAGAGGTTTTTCTCCAAGCTGGACTCTGGGCAGATTACAAACAATTCAAACAAATATAAAACATTGAAAAAAAACAGCGTATAAAAACAGCAAAGGAAGAATCTCCTGTAGATTTTAGACTAATATTCCTTTTCCAGTCTTAAATATTAGTTTAAGAACAGCACATAAAAATAATAATAATTTAAAAAATGGTAATGAAATCACATTTAACAGCAACATTCAATAGATGAGAATATTTGTAAATTCCAGGTTGAACTGGGGAGGCCTTGGGACTCTCTGAGCTTGCTTGTTTTCTTGCAGATGTTTCATTACCCTAACTAGGTAACATCATCAGTGCTAGAAGAGAGTGGTGTTCATGGAGGAGGAGGAGGAGGAGGAGGAGGAAGAGGAGGAGGAGGAGGACTGTTGGGTCCTAGGTGCTCTCTGAGCTTGCTTGTTTTCTTGCAGACATTTCACGACCCTAACTAGGTAACATCATCAATGCTAGAAAAGAGTGGTGTTCATGGAGAAGGGGAGGAGGAGGAGGAGGAGGAGGAGGACGATGACTGTGGGGTCTTTGGTGCTCTCTGAGCTTGCTTGTTTTCTTGCAGACATTTCACGACCCTAACTACCGGTAGGTAACATCATCAGTGCTAGAAAAGAGTGGTGTTCATGGAGAAGGGGAGGAGGAGGAGGAGGAGGAGGAGGAAGAAGAAGAAGAAGAAGAAGAAGAAGAAGAAGAAGAAGAAGAAGAAGAAGAAGAAGAAGAAGAAGAAGAGGAGGAGGAGGAGGAGGAGGAGGAGGAGGAGGAGGACTGTGGGGTCTTTTGTGCTCTCTGAGCTTGCTTGTTTTCTTGCAGACATTTCACGACCCTAACTAGGTAACATCATCAGTGCTAGAAAAGAGTGGTGTTCATGGAGAAGGGGAGGAGGAAGAGGAAGAGGAGGAGGAAGAGGAGGAGGAGGAAGAAGAAGAAGAAGAGGAGGAGGAGGAGGAGGAGGAGGAGGAGGAAGAGGAAGAGGAGGAGGAGGAGGAGGACGATGACGACGACGACTGTGGGGTCTTTGGTGCTCTCTGAGCTTGCTTGTTTTCTTGCAGACATTTCACGACCCTAACTAGGTAACATCATCAGTGCTAGAAAAGAGTTGTGTTCATGGAGAAGGGGAGGAGGAAGAGGAGGAGGAGGAGGAAGAGGAGGAGGAAGAAGAAGAAGAAGAGGAGGAGGAGGAGGAGGAAGAGGAGGAGGACGATGACGACGACGACTGTGGGGTCTTTTGTGCTCTCTGAGCTTGCTTGTTTTCTTGCAGACATTTCACGACCCTAACTAGGTAACATAATCAATGCTAGAAAAGAGTGGTGTTCATGGAGAAGGGGAGGAGGAAGAGGAAGAAGAGGAGGAAGAGGACGAGGAGGAGGAAGAAGAAGAAGAAGAAGAAGAAGAAGAAGAAGAGGAGGAGGAGGAGGAGGAGGAGGAGGAGGACTGTGGGGTCCTTGGTGCTCTCTGAGCTTGCTTGTTTTCTTGCAGACATTTCACGACCCTAACTAGGTAACATCATCAGTGCTAGAAAAGAGTGGTGTTCATGGAGAAGGGGAGGAGGAGGAGGAGGAAGAAGAAGAAGAAGAAGAAGAAGAAGAAGAAGAAGAAGAAGAAGAAGAAGAAGAAGAAGAGGAGGAGGAGGAGGAGGAGGAGGAGGAGGACTGTGGGGTCTTTTGTGCTCTCTGAGCTTGCTTGTTTTCTTGCAGACATTTCACGACCCTAACTAGGTAACATCATCAATGCTAGAAAAGAGTGGTGTTCATGGAGAAGGGGAGGAGGAAGAGGAAGAAGAGGAGGAAGAGGAGGAGGAGGAAGAAGAAGAAGAAGAAGAAGAAGAAGAGGAGGAGGAGGAGGAGGAGGAGGAGGAGAAAAACTGTGGGGTCCCTGGTGCTCTCTGAGCTTGCTTGTTTTCTTGCAGACGTTTCATGACCCTAACTAAGTAACATCATCAGTGCCAGTAAGGAGTGCTGTTTGCTATCTATTTATATTCTGGTGTCTTGCCTGTCTGGGTGGGTGGCTGTCCAATCTTTTTATCAAGCGACTCTGGGTGGGTTACCATGCTATAAAACCTATAAACCTTTTTAAAAAATCAAAACATTAGGCACTGAAGTACAACATTAACACGAGCGCCATGGTGGATAAAAGAACCAAGGCAAAGATGGGCTTGAGGTGGGAGCGTCTCCTAATCTAGTAACCACCTCTAAAATTGCTGGGATGGATAGATGTCACCCAAGTGAGAGGCAGCCTCAACCCTGTTCCCTCCTCACAATGGATGTTTCCTTACTTTAGCTCAGGGGTCACCAACCTTGGCCACTTTGCGACTTGTGGACTTTAACTTCCAGATTTCCTCAGCCAGCCTGAGGAATTCTGGGAGTTGAAGTCCGCAAGTTGTGAAGTTGCCAAGGTTGGAGACTTTTGCTTTAGCATATGGAGGTTGCTACCTTCCCATCACAAGTTGGCCTCAGCTGTTTCTCTTGCATGTCTGCCTAAAGACTTCCCTTTCAGGTTTTCTCCTGATATGTGCAACCCCCCCCTCCCCAATTAAAGTTGAAAAGAACAACAGGAATTGCTTGGGGGGGAAGTAAGGAACTTGGCTGTGTTTGTCTGTGTGCATAAATTGATGGGAAGCAAGGTGTTGTGAAGAGCCCATCGCAGCCCGTTTATTGTTGTGCAAGACTGCGCAAAGCTGCTAGTATCAACCATCCCTTATTAAGAAAAAAGCTAGAAAGCTGTAAATGATAGCGCTAAGAAGCAAAAAAAAAAGGTGTTTGCAGGGAAATGAAAGAGCATGCAAACCAGGTGGAGATGAATTGCCATTTTAAAACAGTGAGGGTGGGAAAAAATCATAGCCAGTCCCCCCCCTTTTTAAAAAAAAAAACAACCCTTTCCTATTTCACAATTTTGTGGGAACACACTTCCCTTTGGAAGCAACACGCTGGACTGGATGAACTTGTCTTAAGGTTAAATAGAAGAAAGTTCCTCTCTTGGAAGCTTGGAAAATAAATTGTGCAAATATTGTAACCAACGATTTGTTAGAAATGCGGTGTGCAATGTGGAGGGAAACCATTCCTAGATCTCCAATAAGCTTCCACAAAGGTGCAGAGTCGATTTCTTAATCACACGGGAAGTATTCCTGTCTCCGGATTCAATCCCTTTTTATGGATCCCGTTGGCTCGTTTAAAAACCAAGGAAGATATAAAGCATGGATCTTGTGGAACTGTATTAGAAAACTTCTCCGATTTAACCCTCCAGTCAGGGTGATTGCATTGCTCCTGTTGGCACTGCGCCTTTAAGACTCACTACTCCAGATGTGCAGGAGATTATGTGCTTTAAAATTATTGTTTACATATTGTCTGCTTTTCCCTTTTTCCAAGCTGTGCTATGCCCAGAAACAGACACCATTCGCAGCCTTCAGGTGCTTTGGAGAATAAGTTGACCCCCCCCCCAGTGGTGGGATTCAGCCAGTTTGTACCACTTGGGCAGAACCGGTAGCTAAATCTTTGTTGCCCAGGCCCAGAATGGACTTCCAGAAGTAGCATCCATCCAGAGAACCACCTATTTGAATCCCACCACTGCCTGAGACTACCTTGCAATGCAAGAATTCCAATAAGATGACCCCGTGCAATTCTTCCTTTAGTGAAAGTAGAAGTTATATTTAATAAACTGTCCATGTTTGCTCTTCTCTTCTCTAAGGGGTGTTGCTGATGGCTGTGTTTTTCTGCTGGTCAGCAGAAAGTCTGCAGGCATCCATTATGCTCCTGGTGACTGAGACCTTAGGCATGGGGTCAGGGAGGGGTGCAGCCCTTGGAGCTTTAATGCAGGAGGTCAAAGAGAACAATAAGAGGCTTCTCTTGGCTTCTTTTCACCTCCCACTGAGCCTTAGCCAGGGGCGAGAAAAAATATGCCTGTCGTCCTGCCTTGTGCAGACTGAGATAATGTTCAGCAAAAGTCGGCAGGTGCCAAGGAATGCAGGTTCAGCCACCTTTCAGATTCCCAAAGGTTAAGTGGACAGAAATGTCCTGTCACTGGTTATTTCTGAACACAATCCTAGATCTGTGAGGTATAAGATGGGGAAGGAACAAAAGCTGGGCAGTTCCAGGAAAGGAATTAGGCAAGTGCCAGAACTGTTGGGGGGGGGGTGGAGCATGAAAAATGATAGATTAATAGATAGATAGATAGATAGATAGATAGATAGATAGATAGATAGATAGATAGATAGATAGATAGATAGATAGATAGATAGATAGATAGATAGATAGATAGATAGATGGTTTATGGTTTATTGGATTTCTATGCCGCCCTATTCCAGTAACTCAGGGCGGCTCAAAACAGATAGAAATCTAACATTAAAATACATTATTAAAAAACCCCTTAATTAAGAAACCAGTCATTCAAACAAACATGCAAGCAAACATACACTGGCTAGGGGCAAGATGTTAACTGCCCCAGGCCTGTCGGCAAAGATGTGTCTTCAGCAATTTGCGAAAGATAGATGATAGATAGATAGATGATAGATAGATAGATAGGTAGGTAGATAGATAGAGATAGATATATAGATAGGTAGATAGGTAGGTAGGTAGGTAGGTAGGTAGGTAGGTAGGTAGGTAGGTAGACAGACAGACAGACAGACAGACAGACAGACAGATAGATAGATAGATAGATAGATGGCTTTTTTTTTGTCATAGAACGCCCAGAACGGAATTCCAGCACCTTTTTTGGATGGAACCTTGTAGGGTAGGCAAGGCGGGTTGTATGATGTGTGTGAGTTCTGGCACCTTTTTTTTTTTAACAAAAAAAGGACTGGATAGATAGATAGATAGATAGATAGATAGATAGATAGATAGATAGATAGATAGATAGATAGATAGATAGATGACAGACAGAAGATGGAGAGGGAGAGGGAGGGAGAGACAGATTATATTAAACTACCTCTACTAGAATCTGAATATGAGACAAAGCAACACCATGAGGCCCTGCCATTTCAAAGCTATTCACTGGATAAGTTGGTATCGTGCTTATACAGAAAGGAGCACGGCCTCTAACATCAGCCTAATCTGTTTTCAAAAAGATTAGTGTATTTGTGAGTGGCAGATGGCACTGTATTGTTCTATGTCAATCTCTGGAATCAGAGGCAAATATCAAAAAGGGGGAGAAATCACTGCAAAGAGGTGGTTGTAAACACACCTGGAACACACCTGGAAAGTCTCCAGTTCTGCTTCTGAATGTCATCTGAATGTAATTAATGTTTTGCAGGGAAAATTTCTACCCTGGGTTATTTTTACACTTTCTATGTCCCCGTAGCTGTGGCCGTTTGGGAAAACGGCAACAGCTCTAACTAATTCTTGAATAAAGGAAAGGCTTTCATAAATCAGGCTGAACTTTCTAATTGCTGTCGAAAATTATTTCCATGTTGCAAGCAAAGGATCTGGAGCTTGAAAGGATTCAGAGCTAATTTCTTTTGAAACTAGGAAAATATATTGCTTTCTGCCTGCAGCTGCCTGGAGATAACTCAAAATCAGAGTTCAGAATTTGGGAGATCTCTTTCCCATTCTTAAAGGTCTTTATTTATGATCTTCATCCTTTACAGTTTTCAAGTCTGAATGGCTTATTCGGGTCTTCTATTCCAACGAGAAATCGGAGAGAATCTGAAGACGCTGCTCTCGGATAGGGAGGAAGAGAGAAATGGTGAAAAGAGTTTGATTAAAAAAAAATGTAAAGGATGAAAATTAATTTCTTGCTTGGTTAACTGGTTAAATGCATGTCAAAAGACAACCTTGGCGGTATTAAATAGCTCCGTGCAAAACTTTCAATTAATCATGTATGGAGTTACACAGATATTCAATCATTTTTACCAGCTGATGATGAAATGATAAACGTACGGGTGAAACAAAAGAGGGAACACAACAGCTAGAGGCTGGCTCAACAGTAGCAATTGTGAGAGGGATCTCGGGAGTCCTAGTGGACAATCACTTAAATAGGAGCCAGCCGTGCACTGCAGCAGCCAAAAAAAGCCAATGCAATCCTTGGCTGCATCAACCGAGGGATAGAATCAAGATCGTGTGAAGTGTTAGTACCGTTCTATAATGACTTTGTAAGATCACACTTGGAATACTGCATCCAGTTTTGATCACAACAATAGAAAAAAAGATGCTGAGACTCTAGAAAGAGTGCAGAGAAGAGCAACAAAGATGATCAGGGGACTGGGGGCTAAAACATGCAAGGAACAGTTGCCAGAATTGGGTATGTCTAGTTTAATGAAGAGAAGGAGGAGGGGGGATATGACAGCAGTCTTCCAGTATCTCAGGGGCTGCCACAAAGACTGCCTACATAGCAGGACAAGAAGCAACAGACAGAAACTAATCAAGGAGAGAACCAACCTAGAACTAAGCAGAAATTTCCTGACAGTGAGAACAATTAGTCAGTGGAACAACTTGCCTCCAGAAGAAGGCTGGAGGCTAAATATATGGCGAACGGTTGCAGGAACTGGAAATGTCCAGACTAATGAAGAGAAGGACTGGGGTGGCATGTTAGCTTAACACTTTAATTGGAGACTTCCAGGAGATTCCAGTTCTACAGAATTAACTGGGGCATTTTTTTTTAAAAAGCAATTTCAGAAAAATAAAACTTCTTCCATGTAATTAGCAAGAAAACTATATGCATAACTCAATGAAGATTTCAGGAGTCAAACTTGATTCAAAGGAAATTATTACTTCCATTTCCCCCCCCCCCACACACACACTTCTTTTTTAACCCACCTGTATGTTTCAGGCTAGTAAGTAAATACCTGGAATACTGCATACAGAATACATTACACACCTGGTATACTGCATTTTGTTTTGGTCACCACATTACAGAAACGATGTCGAGGCTTTGGAAAAAGTGCAAAGAAGAATAACTAAGATAATTAAAGACCTGGACACGAAAACATATGAAGAATGGTTGCAGGATTCGGGTTTGGCTAGTCTAGAGAAAAGGAGAAGTAGGGGGCACATCATAGCAGTCTTCCAGTATCTCAGGGGCTGCCCCAAAGAAGAGGGAGTCAAGCTGTTCTCCAAAGCACCTGAAGGGAGGACAAGAAGCAATGGATGGAAACTAATCAAGGGGAGAAGCAACCTAGAACTAAGGAGAGACTTCCTAACAGTGAGAACAATTAACCAGTGGAACAGAAGTTGCCTTCAGAAGTTATGGGTGCTCCATCACTGGAGGTTTTTAAGAAGAAACTGGACAGCCCCTGTCTGAAACGGTATGGGGTCTCCTGCTTGGGGATCGGGATAACTTGCCTCAACCAACTCACCATGTCCAATTCTCCATGGGACAACTCATTGAGGAAACAATTCAATGTAATTATTTCAAACAATTACAAAATTGTTTTGTTTCTTTGTCATTCACATTTTATTTGGCATCCTTTCTTGAATGAGTCTACTGGACCATTTCTTTGATCTTAGTGTAACTCTTATCCCATAATGAGTTGTCCAACGATGAGTTGGCTATGGT
The DNA here is from genome assembly GCA_034064705.1 of Bothrops alternatus. NCBI lineage: Eukaryota > Metazoa > Chordata > Lepidosauria > Squamata > Viperidae > Bothrops > Bothrops alternatus. The sequence goes on along the minus strand of JARGCV010000497.1, from coordinate 190,636 downwards.
GAGTTGGCTGTGGCAAGCCGTCATAGACAGAGATTGGACTAGAAGATCTCCAAAGTCCCTTCCAGGTCTATTTTGATTGAATCTAAGCAACAGATTTTGCAGGTCACAATGCATGATGCAGAATGTAGCCTCTTATCAAAGGAACACTTTTCTTATCCTAAGTGGTAATTCTGCCTCGGAACTACCCCAAACAGTTGGAAGTTGGCTAGCTAACTTTGATGTCCTGCCCTCTTGTTGAGTGGCAGAAAGCTTCATGGCCTAACGTAAAAAGCAGTTGAGGATATCAAAGATGAGCAAGGATATTGATTTTTCATTGACAAATGTTTAATAGTCTGGGCTGTAAGCTGTCGAGAGTAATGCTGTAAGAGAAAACAATCTAAAAATAGTTTTTAAAAGCCTGCTTCCTGTCCTTCCCCCCCCCCAACTTGTAACAGAGAAAAAGAAGGAACGTTTTGGCTAAAAAAGGGTAAGTGGACCATGATCTGTCCTCTTCTAAAAACAGACCACGGTATCTTGTTTTCTTTATCCCTGAATTATTATTGTAACTTTGAATAGTTAATCAGAATAGCGCTGGAAGGGACCTTGGAGGTCTTCCAGTCCAGCCCCCTGCTCAGTTGGGAATCCCTATATCATTTCAGACAGGTGGTTGCCCAGTCTCTCCTTAAAAACCTCCAGTGATGGAGCACCCACAGCATCTGAAGGCAACTTCTGTTCCATTGGTTAATTGTCATCACTGATAGGAAGTTTCTCCTTAATTCCAGGTTGCTTCTCTCCTTGATTAGTTTCTCCATCGGTTGTTTCTTGTCCTGCCTTCTGGTTCTTTGAAAAATAAATTGACCCCCTCCTCTTTGTGGAAGCCCCTCAAATACTGGAATACTGCTGTCATGTCCCCCCTCGTCCTTCTTTTCTCTAGATTGGCCATTCCCAAATCCTGCAAACACTCTTCATATGTTTCAGTCTCCAGGCCTTTAATCTATCCACTGATCTGAGTGCTGATTGCTGGTGGAGAGGTGCTGGAGTCTTTTTATTCCCTTTTGGACTGGTTGATTGTCTCTTTTGCATAGTCTAGAGATGTTGTTAATGTCTGTGTGCCTGCTGAGGGCTGATTTGTCAGAGGGCCAGGCTTCTAGAAATCCCCTGGCGTTTTTGGATTTGGCCTGCACTAGGACGGTCACGTCTTGCAGATGTAATGAAATGTTTTCAAGGAAACAAGCATGCTCAGAGAGCATCAAGTACCCCTCATTTCCACTCTGAGCTACAAATATCCTCCTTCATTGGTACAATTCATCTATTCTTCCAGGTAAAGTGGAGTTAGAGCTGGGTGACAATTTTCACGAATAGAATCACTCCTACGGTAATGCATGGCCCACCGTGTCACCTTCTTCCAATTGACAGGGACAAACGTTCTTGGGGGAAACGAATGGGTTGCTGTCTTCATTCAAGTAACACTACAGGCAATATAAAAGCCAAGGTAAAACAACTCTAACAATATTTCATAGCAGCAGGACAGTAAAATAGACCTAGCTAGGAGAAAAGGTTGACTTTGGTTCTCTTTTCTCAAAGCAAGGACAACTCCGAGCTTGCTCTCCCTTGTAAATCAATATCTATGATTTGCCATTTGGTAACTCCTCCGGCTATAGGAAAACCCAAAGGATGCCAGCCTATTGTAGATACAGGTCAATATTTTCTAATTTTGCCTCCAAGGCCTTCTTGCAAATCAAATAATATATATATATATATATCTAAGAGCATCAGTAGGACTAGAGTCTGGAGGGAGAATATTAATTAAGCACTGGTGCAGCTAAGAATGGCTTAAAGTGTCCCAGGAACAACAAGACACCCAAATAAAAGCACAATCTATCCATTCTTGAGCAAGAAATGAAAAGAAAAGAAAAAAAGAAATGAAAAGAAAAGAAAAGAATTCTGCTTCTTTGTGGCCAAGGTGGATCTAGAACTCACCATCTTCTGGTTTATAGCCTGATGCCTTAATCACTACACCAAACTAGCTTTATCAAAGGTATCGTCACCAGCCAATCTTACCCACTAGTTATCACTCGTAGGAGAGTACAATAATAATAATAATAAAAAGTGTACCACTGCACTGAAAACACAAGCAGTTTTGCTGAGGCGGCAGATTTCTGGGAGCACGCTCGACTCATTGCGAGCATTTGAACCTTGAAATGGAAATATAGACCTCTTAATTAATTTCTCTGTTATTGTATAATGTGTAAAGAAAACGAATGCCTGGAATTTTCCATTTTAATTACAAAAGAGAAAAAAAACAGTGTCTGCAAGTCTGTAACTTGACGAAGGGTGTGGACCGGGAGTGCGAGACAACAGTGAATTTCAAAATTAATTACGTAGGAGGGCAAGGTTTATGAGGCCTCAGCAAACCAAGCATGGATGCAGTTCGAATATGTAATTGTACATGGGGTCTTAGCAATAACTTTTATTAACACATTATGGGACGGAGGGACTGACCAAACTAAATGAGTTGCGTTCCTCTTTATATAGTCCAAAAATTGAGTAATGGGAGGGCAACCTTTTAGCCACAACAATCCATATAATACATAGAGGGTGAGGAGGAGGAGGAGGATGGCAACTGTGACAATCTCCAAGGGGCTAGATAAGTGGATGGGGGTTTTGAGATACGTTGCCTAGGATTAGAATAGAATAGAATAGAATAGAATAGAATAGAATAGAATAGAATAGAATAGAATAGAATAGAATGGAATGGAATGGAATGGAGTGGAGTGGAGTGGAGTGGAGTGGAGTGGAGTGGAGTGGAGTGGAGTGGAGTGGAGTGGAGTGGAGTGGAATAGAGTAGACCTGGAAGGGACCTTGGAGGTCTTCTAGTCCAGCCTCCTGCTCAAGCAGGAGAATCTATACCATCTCGGACAAGTGACTGTCCAATCTCTTCTTGAAAATCTCTAGTGATGGAGCGCCCACGATTTCTGGAGGCAAGTGGTTCCACTGCTTAATTGTCCTCGCGGTCAGGAAGTTTCTCCTTAATTCTAGGTTGCTTTTCTCTTTGATCAGTTTCCAACCATTGTTTCTTGTCCTGCCCTCTGGTGCTTTGCAGAATAGCATGAATCTCCCTCTTCTTTGTGGCCGCCCCTCAGATCCTGGAACACTGCTATCATGTTGCCCCTGTTTTTTCTTTTCTTTAGACTAGCCAAACCCAAGTCCTGCAGCCATTCTTCATATGTTTCAGCCTCCAGTCCCCTGAATATCTTTGTTGCTCTTCTCTGCACTTTTTCTACAGTCTCCACATCTGTTTTACACTGTGGCGATCAAAACTGGTTGCAGTATTCCAAGTGTGGTCTTACCAAGGCATTATAAAGTGGTATCAACACTTTATAAGAGGCAGCTTAACCTGCAGAAAGAATGTGGGAGAGGACGGGAGGAAAGGAATAAATGAACTAAGCAAAGAAATGAAAAGAAAAAATGAACATGTTGAGTTTGGACAGGGCAGAACCAATTTCATATGCTTGTTTGTCCACAGAACTCTGCTTGGTAACAGTAGATCAGGGAAGTTCGGTCATCTCCACCTCTCCTCACAAGGAGGCCATTGTGAGGATGAAACTACCAGAAAATGTTACATGTGTTGTGTTGTGACCTCAGAGAAAAGTTAGGGTTATATATGTAATCACTAAAGAAGTAAAACAAAAAGGCACAAGCAAAACACAAAGTCTTAGCTTTCTCAGGTTGTTCAGTTAAGGATCGTGATCAGATGAGCTAATTATATTTTATTACAAGACTGTAGTAACAGAATCTTGCACGTCTGCACGTACAAAACTCCCGCTGTCTTTTTTTACAGTCTGAGAAAGCTCCTTTCTGGATTTCTTCCTTTGCCTCTTAGGCAGCTGTGGGCTGCGTCCTCTCTTATCTGATCATTCAATAGGCCACATCTTATTCCTCCATCTCCCAAGGCTATTCACACATACCGTTACACAAAGAAAGTACAAGAAGTGGTACATACTCAAAGCTTTAAGGTAAATCCACTAACAGAAAAAGAAGTAGACTGTGAGATTTGTTGGGAAAAATCACCCCAAAAGATTATAATTAAAATAGCTAACCAACCGGTTTCTGAAAAACAAATCTATATTTATATATATATCTATCTGTGAGATAAAAATGAAGTAAATAAATCGGAATAATAACGACAACAGCTGCTTCAGTTTCAATGGAAACTTACTTTTTGTAAAAAAAAACCTGAAACATGAAACTGATACCACCGAAGCAAATTTGCACAAGCCACTTCACAGCACAATTTATTCCCACCTAAACCTAGAATAAGAGTTGAATCTTACTTCACAAGGTAGGACTGAACTGCTCGGTCTGCTCCTTTGAGCACACAGGAATATGCGATCAAAAGAAGTGTACTGGAACGACAATTAAAATAAAAATCCCCCGTCTCTTTCATTATGTGTCATTGTTCAGTAAAGAGAGGTAATGTTTCCTGAGCATCATTTTATTTATGCTTGAATTCATTCTCTGCTGGGTTATCCGCTGTTAATTAAAAATTTCTTTAGTGTCCACCATCCATTAGCTGTTCGTTTGCTACTTAGGACAGATTTGTGAATGAGCGTTTGCCGTTTTCCCCAACGTTCTCCACTGTTAGACAATCCTGCCAAAGAATTACAACGCATTGTCACCAGGAGGGACACTAAGAGCACAGCTGAGCCGGGGTCAGCTTTGAGAAAACCCCATTAACATCAACCCTCTAAAAGAATGCAAATGACCAGTGGGCTGCAGCTGCCAAAAAGGCCAATGGAAGTCTAGGCTGCATCAAAAGAAGGATAGCATCAAAAACGCGAGATGGGATAGTAGCACTTTATACAAAATACTGCACTGATGAGACCACACTTGGAATACTGTAATCCAGTTGTCTATGGAGATTCTCAGTCCTCCAGGTCCTGGTTGTCCCAAAGGTGCTTTTTTAAAGAGGCATCTGGATTTTCTTGTTTTTCTTGGAAGACGTTTTGCTTCCCAGCTCTGACTGGATGGTGGGGAACATAGGAGAACCAACCCATCAGGATACGATTCAGCAGTCCATCTGCATTTAAAAGACAAAGGCTGCTCTTTTGAAGACAGCAAAGTCCACATTTTGGATAGAGAAGACCACTGGTTTGAAAGAGGGATCAAAGAGGCCATCTGTGTCAAAATTGAACAGCCCTTTCACAATAGAGGGGAAGGATACAACATCATCTATCTTCAGTCTACAACACAAGTCCTTTCAGCAGTTCCAATAAGGCTCCACACCCATTTGCACCACTCACTTGACCCTGAGGACACAGATAAACCTCCAAGTGACTCAGTGACTCTCTCAAAAAGAAGGCAAATGACCAGCTGTCTGCCAGAGTTATAAATCCTTCCATTCCCCACCATCCAGTCAGAGCTGAAGAAGCTTCTTGGATGAGAAGCAAAACATCTTCAAAGGAAAAACAAGAAAGTCCAGGTGCCTCTTGAAAAAAGCACCTTTGGGACAACCAGGACCTGGATGATGGAGAACCTCCATAGACATTTAATATCAAGGGGGAGCTAATCCAATCATGAGTAAATCTATCCGTGAACATAGTTGCATGGAATCAACTGGTTTGGGGCAATAAATGGAATCTGTTTTGCCACAAAATTAGGAATCTGTTGGGTTTCTCGGGAGGGAGATGCCTTCAGAGGCCATGTTTGTCAACTTCTCTTGATGAATATTGTTGGTACAGTTTTAGTGCTAGCATTATATGAGAATGTGCCCACATAACATTGCATTGAATCGGATCTGCTACATATTGCTCTCATCTTGCTAAGAATAATTCTATTTTGTCACTTTCCATTTTCACGGTTACCTTTCTGCCTGGTATTTTATTGTTTCATGGGGATGGAACTCTGATTAAGTATTGCCAGACTCTCCTTCTGCAACAATGCTGTTTCTACACAGCTTGATTTCAAAACATTTCCAAGAGGTAAATCAAAAGGTTTTGGCTATCCAATTTGCCTCTCAAAGGGCACAAGTCTCCTCCAACCCATGCTGTTAGCGGTGGCACCAATTTGGGCATCTCTTTTTTTGCAAATTGATGGAGACTGAATCACTTTTCAAGGACTTTGAATGACATTGCTGGTCCAGGCTGGGTACCACTAGACCAATCAATCATTTCATCATCTTCGGATGGGGTGAATGGCTTTAATTGTGTTCTTCTTTATATGTTCTTCACCTCAATCACCATGAATCAGAGAGATACTGATGCAATATATAAACAAATAGAACTGATAGCCAGACTGGAGAGTATTTGAGGGATGCGACTTCTGCTAAATTTAATCTTAAGAGTGGTTTTAAGGAACATTATTCTACCGATTTCAATAGGGAACTCAATTTTTTTCCCCAATTTTCTTATTCCTCCCATATTGCCACCAAAGCACACACCAATCAAAGAACACAAAGGTCCATTTCTCCATCAGGGAGACTAGAATCACCCCTTCATCCAGAGGAGATCTCATAGACCTATAGAATAACAGAATTGGAATGGACTTGGAGGTCTTCTACTCCAACCTCTTACTCAAGCAGAAGACCCTACACCATTTCAGACAGATGGTTGTCCACTATATTCTTGAAGACCTCCACAACTTCTGAAGGAAAGCCATTACACTGATTAATTGTTCTCACTGTCATGAATTTTCTCCGTAGTTCTAGGTTGCTTCTCTCCTTGATTGGTTTCCATCCGTTGCTTCTTCTTCTGTCTTCAGGTGCTTTGGAGAATAGTTTGACTCCCTCTTCTTTGTGGCAGCCCCTGAGATACTGGAAGACTGTTATCATGTCCCCCCTCGTCCTTCTCTTAATTAAACTAGACATACCCAATTCCAGCAGCCATTCTTTATATGTTTTAGCCTCCAGTTCCCTGATCATTTTTGTTGCTCTTCTCTGCACTCTTTTTAGAGTCTCCACATCTTTTTTCATGCTGTGATGACCAGAATTGGATGCAGTATTCCAAGTGTGGTCTTATCAAAGCATTGTAGAGTGGTACTAACACTTCACGTGATCTTGATTCCATCCCTCTGTTAATGCAGCAGTCACAGAAGCATAGAATTATAACGTTGGAAGGCAGGAATCCTCGGACTATTCCCAGATCCCATTTGCAGACATTTCTATACTGTGTGGTGGCACAATGGTTAAAATGCAGAATTGCAGGCTAACTCTGCATTCCACAGTTCGATCCTGACTGGCTCAAGGTTGACTCAGCTTTCCATCCATCAGAGATCAGTAAATGAGGACCCAGATTGTTGGCAGCAAGATGCTGACTCTATAAACCGCTTGGAGAATGCTGTAAAAGAACTATGAACTGGTATATAAATCTAAGTGCTATCACTATTGCTACACCCTCCCCATCTCGCCTAAGGAGCCCTGGGTGATTTACAAGCCGGATAATAAAAACATGACTAAAATCACAATAAAAAAAACCCAAAACTAAAAACAAGGCTAAAAAATATACATGTTAATAGTAAAAACCTAAGTTTTTTTTTAAAAAAACTCACATGGTTAAAAAGGTACAGGGAGTGTCCACAGGCATCTAACCAGGTGTTATTAATTGGAATAACAATCCATCGGGTCTGATGGAGTCCCCGCACCACCCTAGAAAGGAGTCAAGAATTTGGTCCTCAGTCAAAAGCATTTTTGAGCTGCTACCAATTATTATTAATTATATTGTGTGTATGTAAGACAGACAGACAGACTGACTTACAGGTTGGTCTATACTTCAGTTTATCTTTGTTTCGGTGTGCATCTTAATGTTTGTTTGTGTGTGTATAGATATATGTATATAATATTGTATGTATGTGTGTATACATATATGTATATAATACTGTATGTATGTGTGTGTGTATATATATGTATATAATATTGTATGTATGTATACATATATGTATACAATACTGTATGTATGTATGTGTGCATACATCTATGTATATAATACTGTACGTGTGTAAACATATATGTATATAATACTGTATGTATGTGTGTATACATATATGTATATAATACTGTGTGTGGTGTGTGTGTGTGCACACACACACGCACACACATACACTGTATATACACACACATGTGAATGAGATTTATGGTTCTGGAAAAATCTGGTGAATAATGTAGATGATTGAAGATGATGCTTCTCAGAAATGTATTGTGCAAAGCCTCCCTCGTTTAAATTCAGTCTCTCATTCGCACACAGTAATACACTCTTGCCCTATGAATTATGGATTCCTGTTTTTATCTCCCGCACAACACATGAATGTTTGATAAAGATAGGTTCCAATATTGTATTTGGTCAAAATGTTCTTCTGAAACGGTTAAAAAGAAAGGGTGGAGAGAGAGTGGGGTGGAGGGGTAGGTGGGAAAGGGGGAAAGAGGGGAAGAGAAGATTTTTTTTAACCAGTAATTATGCATGAATGTTTATACAGGGAGGAAACTGACTTTCCCCTGACTCAAATCTCTCTGCTGCATCCATGTAGGGATGTGTGAGGTCTGGCAGACAATATTTATGCTCATCCTGGAGCGTCAATTGACATTCTGCAGCGTGGAAGGGCTGCAGAATGTTTTTCTCCTGCCCTAAAATGTCTCAGCCTTACCTTGTTGCTTTCAGAAGGGAGAAGCTGCTGTGAGCTTCGATTATTCATCATACCTCTTTGGAGTCTGGAGTCCTACCAGAGGGACATCCCACCCAACCCTTCTTGCCTTTGGGCCTCAGGATAGCTTTCTGGAAGGTCCCATGAGTTCCTAGCCCAGAGTAGGGGAGGTAGAAGTGACTCACTGCAGAATGCCATCTCCACTCTTGACCTTGGGGCTCCCAAACTCTTTCTTAGATTGTCACATTAATTCATCATGTAATTCCCTCACCATGCCTTATCCATAGAAAGCAATGAGTAGTGAGTAAAACTACGCTTAACATTGGTAGCCTTGTTTAGAGTGTAGAATATTTTTTCTCTTTCAGAAAATCTGGTATGTTCTCTCTCTCTCTCTCTGCTCTGATCTCTCTCTTTGCTTTGATATCTCTCTTTCTCTCTTCACTCTGATATCTCTCTCCCTCTTTCTCCCTCCCTCCCTCCCTCCCTCTCTCTCTCTCCCTCTCTTCTCTCTCTCCCTCCCTCCCTGTCCCTCTCTCTCCCCTATCTGTCTATCTATCAACTTATCTAGCTACCTAGCTCTCTCTCTCTCTCTCTCTCTCTCTCTCTCTCTCTCTCTCTCTCTCTCTCTTTCTCCCTCTTGTCTCTCTCTCTCTCCCTCTCTTCTCTCTCTCTCCCTCCCTGTCCCTCTCTCTCCCCTATCTGTCTATCTATCAACTTATCTAGCTACCTAGCTCCCTCTCTCTCTCTCTCTCTCTCTCTCTCTCTCTCTCTCTCTCTCTCTCTCTCTTTCTCCCTCTTGTCTCTCTCCTCTCTCTCCCTCTCTTCTCTCTCTCTCCCTCCCTGTCCCTCTCTCTCCCCTATCTGTCTATCTATCAACTTATCTAGCTACCTAGCTCTCTCTCTCTCTCGCTCTCTCTCTCTTTCTCCCTCTTGTCTCTCTCTCTCCCTCCCTCTCTTCTCTCTCTCTCCCTCCCTGTCCCTCTCTCTCCCCTATCTGTCTATCTATCAACTTATCTAGCTACCTAGCTCTCTCTCTCTCTCTCTCTCTCTCTCTCTCTCTCTCTCTCTCTCTCTCTCTCTCTCTCTCTCTTTCTCCCTCTTGTCTCTCTCCTCTCTCTCCCTCTCTTCTCTCTCTCTCCCTCCCTGTCCCTCTCTCTCCCCTATCTGTCTATCTATCAACTTATCTAGCTACCTAGCTCTCTCTCTCTCTCGCTCTCTCTCTCTTTCTCCCTCTTGTCTCTCTCTCTCCCTCCCTCTCTTCTCTCTCTCTCCCTCCCTGTCCCTCTCTCTCCCCTATCTATCAACTTATGTAGCTCCCTAGCTCCCTAGCGCTCGCTCTCTCTCTCTCTCTCTCTCTCTCTCCCTCCCTCCCTGTCCCTCTCTCTCCCCTATCTGTCTATCTATCAACTTATCTAGCTACCTAGCTACCTCTTTCTCTTTCTCTCTCTCTCTCCCTCTTGTCTCTCTCTCTCCCTCCCTCTCTTCTCTCTCTCTCCCTCCCTGTCCCTCTCTCTCCCCTATCTATCAACTTATCTAGCTCCCTAGCGCTCTCTCTCTCTCTCTCTCTCTCTCTCTCTCTCCCTCCCTCCCTCCTTCCCTCTCTCTCCCTCCCTGTCCCTCTCTCTCCCCTATCTGTCTATCAACTTATCTAGCTACCTAGCTCTCTCTCTCTCTCTCTCTCTCTCTCTCTCTCTCTCTTTCTCCCTCTTGTCTCTCTCTCTCCCTCCCTCTCTTCTCTCTCTCTCCCTCCCTGTCCCTCTCTCTCCCCTATCTATCAACTTATCTAGCTCCCTAGCGCTCTCTCTCTCTCTCTCTCTCTCTCTCTCTCTCTCTCTCTCTCTCTCTCTCTCTCTCTCTCTCTCTCTCTCTCTCTCTCTCTCTCTCCCTCCTTCCCTCTCTCTCTCTCTCTCTCTTTCTCTGCACTAGTGGCCCTCCGAAGTCATTATACTACTCCCTGGCATTTTCTTACTGTGGTTAAAGATGAGTTACAGCCGGTCTTTGGTTAATGGAGGGATATTCCCCTAAGATATGAGTGCATAGAGTAGCTCTAAAGACAGGGCTGGTTATTTTATTATGGCAAGCAGCAGATTTCAGCTCGGCTTTATCATCTCCCAGTGCGCGCGCACAAACTAATCAGCTATTCCCTGCTTTTTGGTCCCCCAAGGGCATCTTTCAATGAAGAAGACCATTGATTTTTACCATCAGACACAAACCATGAGCTGTTCCATGCATTATGCTATTCCCGCTGGAACATTCTGTAAGGAAACCAGCCATTTCGAAGGGGGGTGGGTGGGTCACGTGCCCTCCACGCTGACAAACTAGCTTGCGATAAAGTGCTTTGGAAATTTACATTCTTACCCACTCCTTGCTCATACATTGGCAAGAGATAATTGTTTTTTGGGGGGGACAGAGTCCTTTATCCAGTAGGGTAATTATTAAGCTTTCCTTTTTTCTTTTCTTTTCTTTCTTTCTTTCTTTCTTTCTTTCTTTCTTTCTTTCTTTCTTTCTTTCTTTCTTGTTTTTTAAAAGGTGATTAATACTGTTTAACAGTGGGTTGAATAGCAAAACTGTGCAAACTCCAAGCAAGTTGACAAATTTGTTTTACCTTTCTCTATTGTAAGATGGGGTAAAAACACTGCTGGAGTTAAAAAAAAAATTGAGCACGTTTATGAATTTGCTTTACCTTTCCCTGTTGCAGCTATAATCCAGCTTGCATGGCCAATTAGCCGTGGGACAACTCACTGTGGCACAGTTTAACAATTCTATTTAATTATTTCAAACAAATAAATAAAAATTATTTTAATTTTTGCCATTCACATTTCATTCTGTCCCACCTTTTGCATCCTGTCTTTAATGATTCTCTTCCACCATTGCTTTGATATTAGGGTAATTTTTGTCTCACGGGAAATCATCCCATGGTGAGATGGCCCTGGCAAGTTGTCCATGATGAATTGTTCATGGCGAGTTCGCCATGACGAGTTGTCCATGAGGACCTGTCTGCGGTGAGTTAGAATAGAATGGAATGGAATGGAATGGAATAGAGTAGAGTAGAGTAGAGTAGAGTAGAATAGAATAGAATAGAATAGAATAGAATAGAATAGAATAGAATAGAATAGAATAGAATAGAATAGAATAGAATAGAACAGAGTAGAGTAGAGTAGAGTAGAGTAGAGTAGAGTAGAGTAGAATAGAACAGAGTAGAGTAGAGTAGAGTAGAGTAGAGTAGAGTAGAGTAGAGTAGAGTAGAGTAGAATAAGAAAGAATAGAATAGAATAGAATAGAATAGAATAGAATAGAATAGAATAAGAAAGAATAGAATAGAATAGAATAGAATAGAATAGAATAGAATAGAATAGAATAGAATAGAATAGAATAGAATAGAATAGAATAGAATAGAACAGAGTAGAGTAGAGTAGAGTAGAGTAGAGTAGAGTAGAGTAGAATAAGAAAGAATAGAATAGAATAGAATAGAATAAGAAAGAATAGAATAGAATAGAATAGAATAGAATAGAATAGAATAGAATAGAATAGAATAGAATAGAATAGAATAGAATAGAATAGAATAGAATAGAATAGAATAGAATAGAACAGAGTAGAGTAGAGTAGAGTAGAGTAGAGTAGAGTAGAGTAGAGTAGAGTAGAGTAGAATAAGAAAGAATAGAATAGAATAGAATAGAATAAGAAAGAATAGAATAGAATAGAATAGAATAGAACAGAGTAGAGTAGAGTAGAGTAGAGTAGAATAGAATAGAATAAGAAAGAATAGAATAGAATAGGAATAGAATAGAATAGAATAGAATAGAATAGAATAGAATAGAATAGAATAGAATAGAATAGAATAGAATAGAATAGAATAGAATAGAATAGAACAGAGTAGAGTAGAGTAGAGTAGAGTAGAGTAGAGTAGAGTAGAATAAGAAAGAATAGAATAGAATAGAATAGAATAAGAAAGAATAGAATAGAATAGAATAGAATAGAATAGAATAGAATAGAATAGAATAGAATAGAATAGAATAGAATAGAATAGAATAGAATAGAATAGAATAGAATAGAACAGAGTAGAGTAGAGTAGAGTAGAGTAGAGTAGAGTAGAGTAGAGTAGAATAAGAAAGAATAGAATAGAATAGAATAGAATAAGAAAGAATAGAATAGAATAGAATAGAATAGAATAGAATAGAATAGAATAGAATAGAATAGAATAGAATAGAATAGAACAGAGTAGAGTAGAGTAGAGTAGAGTAGAGTAGAATAAGAAAGAATAGAATAGAATAGAATAGAATAGAATAGAATAGAATAGAATAGAATAGAATAGAATAGAATAGAATAGAATAGAATAGAACAGAGTAGAGTAGAGTAGAGTAGAGTAGAGTAGAGTAGAATAAGAAAGAATAGAATAGAATAGAATAGAATAGAATAGAATAGAATAGAATAGAATAGAATAGAATAGAATAGAATAGAATAGAATAGAATAGAATAGAATAGAATAGAATAGAACAGAACAGAGTAGAGTAGAGTAGAGTAGAGTAGAATAAGAAAGAATAGAATAGAATAGAATAGAATAGAATAAGAAAGAATAGAATAGAATAGAATAGAATAGAATAGAACAGAGTAGAGTAGAGTAGAGTAGAGTAGAGTAGAATAGAATAGAATAGAATAAGAAAGAATAGAATAGAATAGGAATAGAATAGGAATAGAATAGAATAGAATAGAATAGAATAGAATAGAATAGAATAGAATAGAATAGAATAGAATAGAATAGAATAGAATAGAATAGAACAGAGTAGAGTAGAGTAGAGTAGAGTAGAGTAGAGTAGAGTAGAGTAGAATAAGAAAGAATAGAATAGAATAGAATAAGAAAGAATAGAATAGAATAGAATAGAATAGAATAGAATAGAATAGAATAGAATAGAATAGAATAGAATAGAATAGAATAGAACAGAGTAGAGTAGAGTAGAGTAGAGTAGAGTAGAGTAGAGTAGAGTAGAGTAGAATAAGAAAGAATAGAATAGAATAGAATAGAATAAGAAAGAATAGAATAGAATAGAATAGAATAGAATAGAATAGAATAGAATAGAATAGAATAGAACAGAGTAGAGTAGAGTAGAGTAGAGTAGAATAAGAAAGAATAGAATAGAATAGAATAGAATAGAATAGAATAGAATAGAATAGAATAGAATAGAACAGAGTAGAGTAGAGTAGAGTAGAGTAGAGTAGAGTAGAATAAGAAAGAATAGAATAGAATAGAATAGAATAGAATAGAATAGAATAGAATAGAATAGAATAGAATAGAATAGAATAGAATAGAATAGAATAGAACAGAACAGAGTAGAGTAGAGTAGAGTAGAGTAGAGTAGAGTAGAATAAGAAAGAATAGAATAGAATAGAATAGAATAGAATAAGAAAGAATAGAATAGAATAGAATAGAATAGAATAGAATAGAATAGAATAGAATAGAATAGAATAGAACAGAGTAGAGTAGAGTAGAGTAGAGTAGAGTAGAATAGAATAGAATAAGAAAGAATAGAATAGAATAGGAATAGAATAGAATAGAATAGAATAGAATAGAATAGAATAGAATAGGAATAGAATAGAATAGAATAGAATAGAATAGAATAGAATAGAATAGAATAGAATAAGAAAGAATAGAATAGAATAGAATAGAATAGAATAGAATAGAATAGAATAGAATAAGAAAGAATAGAATAGAATAGAATAGAATAGAATAGAATAGAATAGAATAGAATAGAATAGAATAGAATAGAATAGAATAGGAGAGTTGGAAGGGACCTTGGAGGTCTTCTAGTCCAACCCCCTGCTCAGGCAGGACAACCTATTTCATTTCAGACAAATAGTTGACAGTTGAGCAGAAAAAAGCACAAGTTACATAGATGTAAAAGAGTTTTCACTTTGTGTTTATTCGTACTCTGTTTATTTTAAATAGGGAAGCATTTGATAAAAGATCACAACTGTGGGATCCTCTTTGTAAACCTGAATGGCATTATTTTTTTCTCTCCCCAATCAGGGACTTTCTGATCATGCACCTCTTAATGCAAGCTTAGCTCTGAGATTTTTATGCTATCCACTTGTTTAGGCTTATTTTGCAGCTGCCATGGAAACCGGGACTAAGTGTTATGGCTAGGAAACAGGAAATGGTTTGAAGAAATGGCCAAGAATAAGTGGCTTTGATTTTACAAAGCCAACACATTTACAAGACCAGGGAGAAATATTCCAGGCATTTGAAGCAAAGCAGTTAAGGTAATTTCTCCTGAAATGATAACATTGTCATCATCTACATTATTACTGCAGACGCTACTGCAAACTTCGAATCCAAGTTACACTTGCCACTTCCGTTCCCCCCCCAAAGAAAAAAAAGATATTTAAAGGTATGGAATGCATGAATATAAAAGACTAGAAGTAACTGGATGAAAACTCATTTATTTCAGGGCATCGTATTGCACTGAACTGGATTCAGAATTTGAAGCTGCTCCGACGTTGCTCTGAAAGAAAAGTCATTCTCTCTGTTCCACCCTATTGGATTATGTGACATCATTAAACTCTCTTTGGTGTGTTTGGGCTGTCTTCTTGGGCAGCTATCAGAGAGTTTAGTCGCATGTAGATAATGGCCAGGTCCTTATTATGAAGTGGGGATCTGAGAAACCAAGCATACGAAGCTAATAAAGACACAACTTGGATTTATTCATTCCTGGAGACTTTTCGGCATGATTTGATATCGTGATATTTTTTTCCCTGCCTTCCCAGGACAAACTGCAAAGCAGCACAGGTAATCCTTGAGCTATGGATGTAATAGAATCTGCCAATTACACTCATAACCTGAGGATTCATTTAACTGGATCAGGTTAAATGAGTGTGATCCCTCCCTGCTTTATTTAATGCATCGAATGAGCAGGTACGTGAGGTATCTCAGGGTGGGGAAGACCAGACAAGGCCTTGTGCTGGCACAGCCCAGCCAAGACCTCCCTCAACCCACTGAGGTACCTCATGCTTGCTTACAATCTCTTGGGGGCCCCATAGTTGCTTTCATCGCCCCAGCCTGCCCCGTGGGGTCTCCACAGGCACTGGGCTTCGTTTGCTAGTCTCCCAGATTCCAGTTGCTTTTCCCCACCCCACTTCAAATCTCTCACTTACCTTTCAAAGAATCTCCAGAGTTCCAGAAGAGGCTGGCTCATGTGGCAGAAAAGCCAAAGTCTTTTATTCAACCTCTATGGAGGTTCGGAGTTATCCAGGTCCTGGTTGTCCCAAAGGTGCTTTCTTGTTTTTCTTTGAAGACGTTTCTCTTCTCATCCAAGAAGCTTCTTCAACTCTTACTGGATTGTGGGGAATGGAAGGAATAATAATAATAATAATAATAATAATAATAATAATAATAATAATAATAATAATACAAGGGTAGTACCAATAGTAATAGGTGCCCTGAGTGCAATCCAAAACAACTGGAGCACCACTTGGACACCATCATCGGCATTGACAAATTCACCATCAGTCAATTGCGAAAGGCAGCCTTACTAGGAACTGCTTCCATCCTGCGACGAGATCTGTAATACCATCAAACATCCACATCTGCCTATCCCAGGTCCTGGGGAAGGACTCGATAGGTAGACAAAAATGCCAAATCTAGTCTGAACATCTGACTGACTGTGTGATTATTATTATTATTATTATTATTATTATTATTATTAATAATAATAATAATAATAATAATAATAATAATAATAATAATAATAATAATAATAATAATAATAATAATAATAATAATAATAATAATAATAATACAAAGGTAGTACCAATAGCAATAGGCACCTTGGGTGCAATCCCAAAACAACTAGAGCACCACTTGAACACCATCATCGGCATTGACAGATTTGCCATCAGTCAATTGCAAAAGGCAGCCTTACTAGGAACAGCTTCCATCCTGCGACGAGATCTGTAATACCATCAAACGTCCACATCTGCCTCTCCCAGGTTCTGGGTTTTTGGTGAACAGAGTTGTGGGGGAATATTAATAAACCCACTAAAACACAGTTATTTGTGTTTGTGTGTGTGTGTGTGAGAGAGAGAGCGAGAGAGCAGGACAGTATACTAGGTTGGTAAGAACATTGACCATCTGCTGTGAAACCACCCACCTGCACAATTTGTCCTAAGCACATCTATGCATTACACCAATGAGGGTAGTGCCTCAATTGGTGTAGCATCTCATGGAGCAACTGTGCCAAATGTCTTAGCAGAAATATAATTTCAGAAATCCACAAATGTCTATAACCTCTTTATAGCTACACAGATCCATGTAATTTTCTTGGCAGTCACTATAATTTTCTTGGCAGCGATACAAAAATGGCTTGCCCTGGCCTCCTTCCAGAATGTTTTCCCTACTTTCTAGTTGAGAGCCCTGCAATTATCTTGGGGGGTCTCCCATCCAACTACTAGCCCAACCTGACCCTGCTTAGCTTATCAAAATCAGCCAATGTTTTCTAATACTGCTACTTGCTGGGACAGGTATATTGCGCATATAATATTGAATGCTTTGTGATGATTTTCAATTATTTGCGGTAGTCCCTGCAAGTCTGTTCACTAATCATTGGTAGATCTGCTGATATTGCTACTTCCAGTCACACACTGGGCTGAGAAAGACATGGCTTGGTGTGGTGGTGCTACAAACCGAGAGACTGTGAGTTCTAGTCCTGCCTTGGACACAAAACCAGTTGAATGACCTTGAGCCAGTCACTTTCCCTCAGCCCTAAGGAGGAGGCAATGGCAAGCTACTTCTGAAATCTTGCCAAGAATACTGCAGGGACTTGTCCAAGCAGTCATCAGGACTCAACACTGACTCAGCTACACACAGAGACACACAGGCAACCACAATTAAAAATAGAACATTAAAAAATATTTAGATGCTCCCAGGCCATTCAGCTACCGTTGCTTGGATGAACACCTTTCTGCTATCAAAGATGCCAAATTGGAGGTTGAAAATGGAGCAGTTCCCAACAAGTTTAGTGATTAAGGAAAGAGATCAAACCCAGTAGCTACATTGTGCCATTTCTTGTCTTCTTCTCCACTGTTGTTCCTTGCATATCAAGCACATCTCTTCCTTCCGTTTTTCCCAAACCATTTATTTCCAGGATCCTCTAATGAAGTACATCTTGAATTTCCTTTTCATGGCTAATGAGGAGACAACAAGAATTTGAGTAATACTAGTACAATTACTGAAGCAGTGAAGCAGACATCCCTGATTAAATGTGATAATTTGGAAGGCTGGGCTTTTCACATTAAGTTTGCAAACAGTTTAAAAATCACTTCCCCCTATTTATCCAGCTCATCTCCATTAATGATTCCCTATTCCCCCCCCCCAAAAAAGAAGAAAGAGAAAATGTTTACTGAAAGCCATATTTCATTCAGGAAAGTTGCAGATGGAAAAAAAACTTCTGAGGATACACCAAAGCAGGGGAACATCTTTAAACCAGATTTTGAACCATATTTTTTAATATCTAAACAGTTTGAAAACAATGGAGATATTTATATACTAATTCAGAAGGATGCCTTCATTCTTTTTTATGTTTGCAAAAAAAAACCCAACAACACCCCAATGAAATAGTCACTGATGGTTTAATGAGAATTGTGTGACATTTATTAGAGTTTAATGAATAGGTTATGAAATTGAGATATTAGTTGTAATGCAGATGTACCATTTTACAAGGATAGTGTCTAGGGATTGCCCAATAAATTCCACACACTTCTATTTAACTCTCTCCATTTTGCTTTCCACTCAATGCTGCTAAGGATGAAGAACAAGATGGAAAGGTTAACACATTATTATTATTGTTGTTATTGTTATTGTTGTTGTTGTTGTTGGTTGTGAATTCAGAGTTTTCAACCTATGGGGGGATTTTAGTTCTCTTTATACTTTGTTGTCCTTCCTAACCACATGTTGTAAATTTTAATGCAACTAGAGAAACTTCATTTTAAATAAAGGGTAGTGCCTGAGTACTTAACACTACAGAAACAAAAAAAGTAGGATAGGAAGTCATAAGAGCCTTGGTAGGGGGGGGGGGGGAATTATAGGTTTTTGTGCAAATTTTGGTCAAACTCTCCAAACAGAGTCAATTTCAAAAGTCAGGGTTGACAAGGGAAAGAAAAGTTTGCTTGTTTTTGTCTTGCTTTGACCTTGAAACCCTTATTGTGTAGTTAGTGGTTCTTATTCCTTGCAAAAATAAACTTTACTATTATTCTGGGTTTCTTGACATGTTGTCTGCTTTGAAAGTAGTGTTTGACAACTGTCTTTGATACTGTTTCTCCGTTCGTTCCCCTGTCTGAGGCTTGTTCTTTCCATGAGAATTTTGCAAGACTGACAGATTTCTGATCTGGCTTCCTTCTCTTCAGAGACGACACAAGGTGCTTTCAAGAGTCACTCAGATCTGCAACAAGGGCTGTAATTCACCCACATTCCTGCCAAAGGAAGCTATGAAGCCTCAGGCAACCATCTGTGTCAAACTTCAGAAGCTAAAGCAGGATCACGTCTTGATGGCTGGGACTAGAGACTTGATCTTTCTAACACTAGAAACGCCGGCCTGCCAGGACTTCTCTTGGATGTCAGATCTAGTCAGGAATTGACTTAAGGAAAGATTTCCCAGGTTTAGAGATAAAATGGTGAAAGAGCTTACCCCCAGAAATCGTGGGCACTCCATCTCTGGAGATTTTCAAGACATTCACCTGTCTGAGATAGTATAGGCTCTCCTGTTGAGCAGGGGGCTGGACTAGAAGATCTCCAAGGTCCCTTCCAGCTCTATTCTATTCTATTCTATTCTATTCTATTCTATTCTATTCTATTCTATTCTATTCTATTCTATTCTATTCTATTCTATTCTATTCTATTCTATTCCTTTGGATGAATGGGTGAGTCCAAAAATGAAACTTCTGAACAGGGTCCTTGAACTGGTGTTGCGTTGTTAGGAGTGACTACAGCTTTGTCATGTAGATTTGGAAAAGGGTGATGAATTACTCTACAATATCTTCTGTATGACCATGATATAAAAAAGATATTGAGACTCCAGAAAGGGTGCAGAGAAGAGCAACAGAGATGATTAGGGAACTGGAGGATAAACCCTATGAAGAAGGGTTGCAAGAACTGGGTATATGTCCAGTTCAATGAAGAGAAGGACGAGGGGGGACATGATAGCAGTGTTCCAATATCTCAGGGGTTGCCCCAAAGAAGAGGGAGTCAAGCTATTCTCCAAAGCGCCTGAAGGCAGGACAAGAAGCAACGGATGGAAACTCATCAAGGAGAGAAGCAACCTAGAACTAAGGAGAAACTTCCTGACAGTTGGAACAATTAGCCAGGCTTTGCCTTTAGAAGTTGTGAGTGCTCCAACACTGGAGGTTTTTAAGAAGAGACTGGACAGCCATTTGTCTTAAATGGTATAGGGTTTCCTGCCTGAGCAGGGGGTTAGACTAGAAGACCTCCAAAGTCCCTACCAACTCTTTTATTCTGTTAATTAATACTTGTAGAGGGAATTGGCTTTGAGCATACTATCGTAAAGATTGAGAATCCTACATTTGGCAGGAATATTCTTTGGATTGACTAGAATTTTTATTTCTGTTGTGAGTTAGATAGCTGTCTTTGCAGATAAAATAAATTCCTTCAGAAATGAACATGGTGTAAATCCAATTCCCAGGCTGAACTGCCCATCAAGACAAAGTGGACTCTGAGATTTGGTCAGTTAGGCTTATTCAGGGGTTCCCCCCCCCCAACCAAGGGCATTTGTTATCCAAAACATTTATTTTCAAGGACTGCTAATGTGCTGGTTTTATTCTCAGAAAATGCATCGCATTAGTCCTTTTCAAAATAAACAACATTGTATAAAAATGCAATAAAATAAAATAAAATAATAATAAAAAGGAGTAGTAACAACATTAACAAAGAAAAAGAGAAACGGGAGATTAATGGAAAATGAACCTTGTTTTCATTAACCTCACACTTTCCTGTCCTTGGCAGATTATATTGCAGCTGTAGATTGATTTATACATTTCCTTTTATATTTCAAACTCATCTCTCAGGTAAGTACTGAATTCTCCAAATTGTTTAAGCACTTCAGTCAATGATCTGGTTTTTCTCTTTTAAAAGAACGGGACAATAAATATTTGAAAAAAAAAGAATACTCTTCCGGAGAAAAAGGACTATAGAATCATCTTTAGTTTTCCAAATATTATTTTTTGTATGATCACAAACAGAATCCAAACAAGAACCTCCTAAAATGGAATTCGTAGTTATAGTCCAGTGTTTCTCCACCTTCTCAGCTTGAAGACTTCAACTCCCAGAATTCCTCAGCCAGCTTTGCAGTTTAAAAAAAAACCTAATGAAAAAAATGAGTAGCAAATATAGAAACAGTTCTGCTGGTTTTTTTTTTAAATGTGATGTAATGTGTCATATGTTATTGATAGCAATTTCAATCAACTGTTAAGTTAAAGCTTAATTTAATACAGTAGTGATAACGATATTGCCAGGAGACATATTTATAAATATTTGATACATCTGACACAGCAGGAAAGAAAAGATGTTTGTAAATTACATGGTTGCATCTATCGAGATGTTTCTTGAATCGCTCCCAGATATTTTCCCCATTGATACATTTTTCTTTCTCATTTAATAAGGAGCCTGTAAAAGTCTTCTAAAGCGTGTAAGTAACGTGGTAAGTTGCTTTTCATAAAAAGGATGGATGCATCCAAACCACGTTTTTGTGTTTGTCTGCTTGGGGTGCTGAAGTGCCAAATTTAAACATAAACCATGAACTTCAAAACATAAATACCCCACTTCTTTTCACACAAAACAACGGTGAAGTATGTAACCCCCAAGTCATTTTGAGTTGTATGTTTGCGTGACACTGGCAAGATATCTAGGTTGTGTAACATTCCTGTGTGATGTGATGGCTGGCACTTTTGAAAAGTGCTATTGAGTGCAAAATTAATCAATCAGTCTTTATAGCTATGGACAATTCCATAAATCTCGTTTGCAGTGGCTTTTACATCTGTCGCACAGTCAGGTTAGTTTCGTTATTTTATATGGCTTTCTAAAAGAAATTTTGACTTCTTCTCCTTCTCCTTCTCCTCCTTCTCTTTCCTCCAGTCTAGTCTTCTCACTCCTTACTAACACTGCTGAGGTTACCTAGCTGGGTCATGAAATGTCTGCAAGAAAACAAGCAAGCTCAGAGAGCACCAGGGATTCCACAGTCCTCTCCTCCTCCTCCTCCTCCTCCTCCTCCTCCTCCTCCTCCTCCTCCTCCTCCTCCTCCTCCTCCTCCTCCTTCTCATCAATCTGGTCCCTGCCATCCACACTTGCTCGTTCCTACTGCCAATTTTACCAACCATTTTGAAATATATATATTTCAACACCAGCTACTTATTTTTTTAAAAAAAGTGTGCTTTATGGGAAAAGATTAATAGCAATATTTTAGTACAAAATATGTCATAACACACTGATGAACTGTATTTACATTCATGGTTTTTGTTCGTATGGAAAAGAGTGACAGCTTTATGAGCGCACGCACGTGAGTATAATGTGAACCTGAGTTAAACCTGTAAGTTAATTGTTGGTAAATTTTAGAGGTAGGAGAGCGCTAGTAAAATCAGAGGTAGGAGAGAAAGGGAAAGAGTTTTGTTTTTTATTCACTAAAGCATCTCCCTGGAATATTTGCTTTAATTCAGTGTTTGTATAGTTGTTCTTCTAGAGAAATTCCTAATGTTCTAGGCTTCTTCTGTCCTGAATTTGCAAGGATTCTAATATACAAGTCTCACCTCCATTGGTTATAATTCCAGTTGGGTGGGATTGCTATTCAAACAGGGAGGAAAATGGCAACTTTCATTAACCAACAGTGTAACAATTAGGGGCTCCTCTCATCTTGCTAAGGTACATTGAACTAATAGATGGGCATGGCTAAATGGAAAGAATACTTCTGGGATTATTTTCATTTGGATTGCTAATTTCAGAGCTCAAACTGTGTGCATGAGATTTAATACTCAGGTTTGAAATGATGTGTGTGACTGCAAAGTGTGGGGTCCTAATATAGGGGAGGGGAGGGAGGGAAGGGAAAGGAGGAAAGGAAAAGGAAAGAAGGGAAGAAGGGAAGGAAGGAAAAAAGGGAAGGGAAGGGAAAGAAAGGAAAAGAAAAGAAAGGAAAGGAAAGGAAAGAAGGGAAGGGAAGGGAAGGGAAGAAGGGAAGGGAAGGACAATCAAAAGGACCAGAGGCAATATTTCTGAAGCTGTTTTGAAGACAGCATTCATCCAATGAAAATGATTGGGAGGAATTTTGATCAAAGAATACTCGTTGACACGGTGCATAAATTAGATTGAGAATTTCCTCTTCTTTGTACAATTTTGGGCAACTATTATCCCGCCGTAATTAAGGAATTGGGGACAGAAAGAGAGAGAGAGAGCCAATAGCTCAAGAAAGCTACTAGCAGACTGATAATAAATGAAAATATTTATTTCCTCTGTTTTAATACATTTCCAGCTTTGGTGATTCATTCTTCCACAAAGAAGGAGACGTAAGTGTTATTTTAAGATCTTTATTCACAACTCCAAAACATAAGAACTGATTAGTATTCAAAATATGCACACAAACACACACACACACAGAGAGAGAATGAGAGAGAGAGAGAGAGAGGGAGAGGGAGAGGGAGAAGGAGAGGGAGAGAGAGAGGGAGAGGGAGAGGGAGGGAGAGGGAGAGGAAGAGGGAGAGGGAGAGAGAGGAAGGGGGAGGAAGGGAGAGAGAGAGAGAAGAGAGAGAGGGAGAGAGAGAGAGGGAGAGGGAGAGGGAGAGGGAGAGGGAGGGAGAGGGAGAGGGAGAGGGAGAGGGAGAGGGAGAGGGAGAGGGAGACAGAGGGAGACAGAGGGAGAGGGAGAGGGAGAGGGAGGAAGGGGGAGGAAGGGGGAGAGAGAGAGAAAGAGAGAGAGAATGAGAGAGAGAGAGAAAGAGAATGTGAGAGAGAGAGAGAGAGAGAGAGAGAGAGAGAGAGAGAGAGAGAGAGAGAGAGAGTAGCAACTAAGTTCCTCTCCATAACCTATCCAGTTATGTAGCGTAACAAGGCACTTTTTTCCCCCAAAAAACCCTTTCATTGCAGACTGTTGTTTTGTTTATTAGCGTGAAAGGAGACCACTTAAATCTAATGAATCCTAAAGTGTAATTTTGTTTTCTCAGAAAACTGTAAGCTTGCGGAAGGAGGGTTATGTAAAATAAAAACTGAAAAAGCAAACAGAAACTCATCCACAAGAGAAGACTAGATGGCATTCATCGGAGAGAAACACCCAAGAGGGTTATCCATAATTGAGCTTGTTTTCTCTCTGTGCTTTTCCTCCATCAGCTGGAGGAAAAACATTGCCCTCCAACGTAATCATCTGCGAGATGATCAAAGGGAGGTGTGAGGCTTTGAGTTAAATCAATCCCTATAATCTCAAATCCGTTTTTCACACAGCCTTTAAATTTCTCCCCACCCTTGTCAATCTAAACTTTACGTATTTGTTTATTTAAAAGCTAGGCCTTCTTTGTTTTGATAGGTAATTTCACATCTTGCTCAGATAATTGTGTCTCATCCCACGTCTTTGGGCTTTGACAGGATAATGAAAGATAACTCAGGTTTTCCTCTAGTTGCTGTTAATTATCCTGAGGAGAAACTTTGAAACTGTTTTGGAGTTGTTCACAGTTATAGTTTTTCCCCATATAACCGTACACTAAAAGGACCACATATTTCTGGAGAGGCAGGATTGACTCCCAATGACAACCATCGTTCTTTTTCCCGATCTTCAGATCAATGCTTATGTGAATGTTCTTAGACAAGACAACGTGCTGTCCCACTCACACACACAGACAACAGATGTAAGGAGTCTTCATTAAGGCTTCGGAGCCTGAACTGTATTCTCCAGCAATTCCCTGTGCTGGCACCAGCTCAACCCCAATGAGTTCCACAGGCTACTCAAATGAAGCCAACACTAGTCCTCAAGGCAAGGCAAGGCAAGGCCAGTCCATGAGGTAAAAGCAAGTTCCCAAGGTAAAGGCAAGTCCACAGGGCAAGGGCAAGGCCACAAGGCAAGGCAAGGCAGGGCAGGGCAGGGCAAGGCCACAGCTGAAGAGACACAATCTGAAGTTCAAGGCAAGAATGAACACATTGTTCCCAGCACTGTCGTCATCTGTCTGCTGTGCTAAATAGCCAGCTTCTGGTGCAGCCCACCAAGAAGGGTGAGGCTGCCTCCTCATGAGTAATCTGGCTGACCTCCTCTGCTCCTGCCTTTTCTCTGCCCTGTGTCTTCTCAGATCAGGTGCAGAAGGAAGTTCCTCTTCCTCATCACTGACCGGCTGCAGCTGCATGCTTTCCTCACCTGAGGCCTCAGGGCTGTCCTGCTGCAGCTGTGCATCAGCCAAACAAATCCCTCTCAGACAGCTGGTTGGAGCCACTGACCAATCCCTTCCTGACTTCCCTCAGACTGGTTCATCCTCCTCTGAGCTGACATCTAGAGAGATGGGGAAGCCTCTGGGGGAGTCATCACAGCTTGAAGTTTGAGATCATTCGTCATTGACCAGAGACATTTGGGCTCTTAGTTGAAGAGATCTTGCATCTTAGGTTAACTCCTAAGATTGACTGCTAATGAGTCCATCCATGATGCACAAGTGGTTTGTGGTTGTCTTTTCCAGAATGTGCTTTCATTTTGTGGTTTGGCCCACAGTCCAGAAATTCCTAAATGATGCTCCACCCCACCATGTATTCAATAGTTCTGTAGGAACTATTAGTTAGGAAGCAGTGGGCCAGTATTCCTGCTTATATATAACTCTTCTTAATTGGAACTTCACCGAAGCCAGATATATTTTGTGTTTTTCTAACTAGAGATTGGACAAGGATTTGTCTGAAGTGATATAGGGTTTCCTGCCTGAACATGGAGATGACGATGATGATGATGATTACAACAATAATAACAAAACAACAATAATAAATATAATATCATAATAATAAAGTTGGAAGGGACCTTGGAGGTCTTCTAGTCCAACTCCCTGCTCAGGCAGGAAACCCTATACCAGTGGTTCTCAACCTTGGGGTTGCGACCCCATTTGGGGTCGCGAGACCATTTCGCGGGGGTCGCCGGGCACCGCCGGCCGCCATTTTGTTTTTTTTATTTTTTTTTAAATTTTTTTTAAAAATTTTTTTATTTTTTTTGGTGCACGCACACCGCGCACACTCAGATCCGCCCGTCGCGCCAGAAAATTTTTTTTAAAAAAAATTTAAAAAAATAAAAAAAAATTTAAAAAAATAAAAACAAAATGGCGGACCGCAACGGGTGGATCCGCGCATGCGTGGCGCGTGCGGCGGGCTGATCCACGCAGGCGCAGATCCACCCGTCACGGCCGCCATTTTGTTTTTTTAATTTTTTTTTATTTTTTTAAAATAAAAAATAAAAAAAAACAAAATGGCGGCCCGCGACAGGAGGATGTGCGCATGCATGGCGCGTGCGACGGGCCGATCCGCGCATGCGCAGATCCGCCCGTCCCAGCCGCCATTTTGTTTTTGTTTTTTTTATTTTTTAAAAAAAAATTTAAAATTTTTTTTTGCGCGCGCCCCCGGGTCGGGGTCGCGGCGCGCGTGGGCGGGGCAAGTGGGGTCTCAACCTCAGAAAGGTTGAGAACCACTGCCCTATACCATTTCAGACAAATGGCCATCCAGTCGCTTCTTAAAAACCTCCAGTGTTGGAGCACTTACAACTTCTGGAGGCAGATTAATTGTCAGGAAATTTCTCCTTGGTTCTAGATTGCTTCTCTCCTTGATTAGTTTCTGTCAGCCACTTCTTATCCTGCCTTCTGGTGCTTTGGAGAATAGCTTGACTCCCTCTTCTTTGTGGCAGCCCCTGAGATATTGGAACACAGCTATCATGTCACCCCTGGTCCTTCTCTTCATAAAACTAGACATTCCCAAATCCTGCAACTGTTCTTTGTATGTTTTAGCCTCCAGTCCCCTGATCATCTTTGTTGCTCTTCTCTGCACTCTTTCTAGAGTCTCAACGTCTTTTTTACATCATGGTGACCAAAACTAGATGAGTTGGAGTAGAAGACCTTCAAGATCCCTTCCAACTCTGTTATTTTGTTATTCTGTTACTCTGTTAAGTACAGTAGATGTATCCTTTACTAAGCCCTATTTATGAGTCCATCCTTAGGTAGGAAAGAACCAGCATTAATAAAGAAAAATTGAGCAGGCCAGATGAGAAGAAAGTTTTAATTCTAATGACCAAAGTGTCTTCAAAAAACAAAACAAAACTCTAGAAACGTTGTTTTTTCCCCACTACTGCTCTTCAAGGGTTAATAGATGAGATTTTTTTGAATACATATATACACCCACTCACCCACATTCACACATGCATATTTATTTCATCCACATTATGGATCAGATTAATCAACTCACCATATTGCCCATAACTTTTATGGCTTCCTTCTTCTCGTATTGCCTTCTCTTGATAGATATAATGCATGTTGCCAGCTGGTCTTCGACTGTAAATAAAGTTTTATTTATTTACTTGGCCAAAGTTACAGCTATCAAAAGCCTGAATTTCAGAATAAACTCGACAGAAAAAGGTGTAGGAAGAACCCTGAATGCAGAGGGGGAAAAAATGAGGCCTAAAGAAAAAGAACGGAAGGGATGCCAATGAAGTTTAAAAAGAAACGTTAAACAAAGTTTAGTTTTTTTAAAAAAAAATTAAATAAAAATCAGTGGAGGTATGTTTTCGCTTGTACATATTTTGGCTTTCACAATATCTTGTGTGAATGTCTGTGGTGACTCTCAGTCATCCAAGCCATGGCTATCCCAGAGATGTTGTTTTTTTTTCAAAAATCAAGTGCACTTTGCTTTTCCTTGAAGATCTTCTCAGCCAAGAAACTTCAATTTCTCCAGAACTGAAGAATTTCCTTGGATAAGAAGCGAAATGTCTTCAGGGAAAAACAAAGTCCAGTTGTCCTTTGAGAAAAAGCATCTCTGGGACAACCATGATTATCTTACAGTATGTGGTGCCTATGTTGAATTTGAAAATAATAAAAAAAGTCAAGTTCAGCCCACTGACAGAGAGGAATGGATAATTTGAAATGCCACCTATCCTATTCAGTTGCAAATATCATCTAATGCAGGGGTTCTCAACCTTGGCAACTTTAAGACTTGTGGACTTCAACTCCCAGAATTCCTCAGCCAGCAAAGCTGGCTGGGAGTTGAAGTCCACAAGTCTTAAAGTTGCCAAGGTTGAGAACCCCTGATCTAATGCTAGTTTTTAGCTTAAAAATTATTTCTAGATTAAGAGTTTTTCCTGTTACAAGCCCACCTTCCATGTGAAATCTTCAGAAGGACTTCTTCCAAACTTCATTTTATGGAGAGACTAGATAATTCTCCCCCAGGAAGACATTCTACTCTCTAGGACTTATTTGCCCTAATATGGTCTTTTGAGAGAAAGATTAATTTAGATTCCTCCCTATTAGCTTTCAGTAGGAAGGCCAACATTTTTAGAAGGCTATTAAAATCAATAAAATTAGATGGTGTGCGTCAATAGTTTTGTTTAGTCACCTAGATTTATTTCCATCGTAATGGATCTGTTTTGCATCGTAATGCAAAATCTCCACACAAAGGGCTCTGAAAGGAACGGTAAAAAGAAATCAAGATGGCAGTCACAATTATGTGATTGGACACTTTTTTTTTACATAGGTCATATTGGACAACAAAAGGGGTGGAGCTTCAGTCTCTATGGTCATGACTGCGATTTTGACTTTTTCTTTTCCTTTAACCAAAGTGCTCCAGATGTCTCTGTTTGTATCAATGTGCCTCTTTTACAAATTTGCAATCTTTGCATAAAGATGGAGGATGGTGCAGATTCCATTAGATCCTCCAAAGTTATCTCTTCTTTACAGTAAACTGTAAGGTAGCGTTTGCCATAAAATTGCCAGGCTTTAAAGTAAGGATTTGAGAGCAGGAGATTGAAAGCCCAGAATTTTCCCTTCAAGAGTTCAAAGGATACGAAAGGACACAGTGCTCCATTCTTCTCCAAAGATGGAACTGATCAATTAGATATTCATTGTGAGCCTTTGATGCCACAGCCAAAGTGTCTCCTCCATGTGTTTTTCCACCAGGCAGTGTAGAAGGTCATCCTCTGCTTGGCTTCAGCTATATAACTGGGTTAAAAGAAATTTTGGAAGCTTTGTTCATCATATTCAGGGGTTGCTTCACCCCACTCTGGTAGAGCATGTAGGCCAGGGACCATATGTAAGCCAGCTTCTGGCCGTATAAGTTAGTTCCCCATGATATATGGGTCAAAGTGCATCCAGGGCCCCATCTGGCTACCTATACAAATTCCTCTGGCATTTCAGTTCCTCTGAAGTGAGCTGAGAACAGCATCTGTTTGAATAAGGGAAGCAGCAGTTCTGTCACAGATTACAGATAAAAGACTTAAAGAACTAAAAATGTGATCAAGCTGGTTTGTGAGGTAAAGAGGTGCTTTCTTTAATGGCTGGCTGTATCTGGCAGATATTCCTCTGACTTCAGTTGGCAAGCGACAGTAAATCAACAAGAAGGTCTGAAAACATACTTTTCCATCGTCCCCATGACCACCCAAAGTCTACGAACATCTGGAACAATGGATGCGATGGAAAAGTAGGTGTTCTCTAATTGTTATTCAGTGGTCTGGTCTGCTTCAAATTATTAAGAAACTTTTGAGGCCCAAATAGACCCCTTCACCAAAATTGGTTCCTGTTTTAGAAATGAGAAATTCTTCATGTTGTCATTTCTTTAACAATGATCCCAAGGGGTTTAAACTTACTCTATGGTTATTCAGTATAAAAGACTTTCCAAACCATGATTTGATAAAGGCATTTCTCATTTCTTCACTTCCATGTTAGAAGAAGTAGCATTCCATCTTTTAAATACATGGATATTGTGCTTGAAAATAATGGATTTTGTAGAATTCTCTTTCTAAGAATGTAAAAATAGATTTCTTGGATCGGACCAAACAAAGTTCACTGTAGTCCAATATTTTGTTTCTCACAAAAAACAACTAGATGTTTCTGAGATGCTTGCAAAGAAAAGATACAGACACATCCTTCTCCCATTATTGTTCTTTTTTCGAGGCACATTAGCCCCCAACATGGAGGCAACACGAACCTTCAAGACTAATTGCCATTAATATATCATAAATTTATTCAGTATCCTTTCAAAATTATCCAAACTAGTAGCCATCACCAAATGGCAATGAATTCCACAAATTAATTTTGGAAAGAGGAGTTTCTCCTTTTGCCGGAACAAAATCAGCTTCATTAGATAAAACCTGATCTAGTGTTACACAATTGAAGAACTAAAATTATCCCTGCCCACTTTCTGGATGCCATGCAGAATTTACCTCTATCATGTCCCACTGTAATTCCATGTTTTTCCTGGGCTGAAGAGCTCCAGACATTCATTTCCCATTTTAATTGCTCTAGTCTACTTTTTTTCCCCTCCTAAATGCATCAGCCAGAACTGTACACTATATTTCAAATGTGGACATACATTGTATTTGTATCTGTGCCATCCCGCTCACTCACACTTTACTTTACTTTTACTTTTTACTTTTAATTAGATTTCTATGCCGCCCTATTCCAAGAACTCAGGGCGGCTCACAACATGAATACAAACATAAGGAAATCTAATATTAAAATACATTATAAAACCCATTAATTAAAAACAACCAATCATCCAGAAACAGACATACAAAAATACATACACTGGCTGGGGCAAGGTGTTAACTGCCCCAGGCCTGTCGGCAAAGATGGGTCTTTAATAATTTGCGAAAGGCGGAGAGGGTGGGGGCAATACGGCTCTCCGGGGGGAGTTGATTCCAGAGGGCCGGGGCCGCAACAGAGAAGGCTCTTCCCCTAGGCCCCGCCAGGCGACACTGTCTGTCTGACGGGACCTGGAGAAGGCCGACTCTGTGGGCCCTAACCGGTCGCTGGGTTTCATGGGGCAACAGACGGTCCCGTAAGTAACCTGGTCCAATGCCATGTAGGGCTTTATAGGTCATAACCAACACTTTGAATTGCGTTCGGAGACCAATTGGCAGCCAATGCAGCTCACGGAGTGATGTTGAAATATGGGCATTTCTACACGCACATGTAACAGTGGTTTAGTGGATTTTCCCCAGCAATTCTCTTCACTAAAAACCCAGAATTGTCCCAATTAAGTCCAGCCGAAAGCAGACTGATGCTAGTCCACAGAGCAATGGCCAGTGAGTCCACAAGGCACTTGTTCTCAAACAAGATTTTGTCACCAGACAAAATTAAATCCACAATACAAGAGGGTTCAAGAGACTAGAAAAGTCCAGAGTTCACAAGGCATGATCCAAGTCAAGGCATGGTGTCAATACAAAGCAAGGTAGATATCACAACAACTAGGAAACACACAGCTAAGAAATGAACACATTATTCCCAGCATCACCTCCATCCGTCTGCTGTGCTAAATAGCCAGCTTCTGGTGCAGCCCATCAAGAAGGGCGAGGCTTTCTTCTCATGAGTAATCTGACTGACCTTCTCTGCTCCTGCTTTTTCTCTGCCCTACGTGTTCTTGGATCAGGTGCAGAAGGCAGTTCCTCTTCCTCATCACTGATTGGCTGCAGCTACATGCTTTCCCCACCTGAAGCCTCAGGACTGTCCTGCTGCAGGTGTGCTTCAGCCAAATCCCTCTCAGACAGATGTTGGAACCATTGACCAACTGCCCTCAAGGTGTGCCTGGGACTGGTTCATCCTCCTCTGAGCTGACATCTGGAGAGGTATCTGGGGAAGCATCCAGGGGAATCATCACAGTATCATGGGATCACTATACACTTGTTTTCACTATTCTCTTTCCCTAGCATGGAACTTGTTGGCTGAAAGATAGGCTGACATATAAATGTTTTACTGAATAATTGTTCTCACTGATAGGAAGTTTATCCTTAATTCTAGATTGGATCTCTTTAATTGTCTTCTACCTGTTACTTCTTGTCTTGTCTTAACTTCAGGTGCCTAAGAGAGCTGGTCAACCTCCTCTTCTCTGTGACAGCCCCTCAAGTACTAGAAGCCTGCTATCATATCATCCCTAGTCCGTCTTTTTGTTAGAGTAGACATGCCTAGTTCCCTTAATCATTCATCATACAAAGATTTTTTTTCTTCCAATGCTTGTGATTGAGATGGGAATACCAATCTTTTCTAAAATCAAAATTTGCTGTTTGATGAGTATACTGCTGGGCTAAAACAAGAGAGAGCATAAATGGTGCCCATATTTTTATTTTTCACATTCTCTGAACTTTCTTGGTTTTTAGTTTGGTGTGATGTCCTTTATTGTATGGTTTCCCTATTTGCATGTTGGCTACAAACTTATTTCCCAAACGCCCAGATTAAAACTTTTGCAACTTAGCTTCCATTTCATTTTATAGCTTCCCTTCGCCCCATTCTATCTTTGGGGATAGCCTTGAGTAGGCCAGTATTTGAGCTGGAGAAGTCACTCATAACACTGAATAAATAAATTCATAAAGAAATGTGATTAAGCTCCCCAGTGTGAAGCTTGCACATTTCAGAGTCATAAATTTTCTCATAATATTGCTTCTGAAGCTCATAATGCATTAGGCATGTCCCCGGTGGCAATGAAATGCTTTGCTCATATCACTGGAATCAACGCCTTCCAAATGGCATCAAAGCAAATTTTTATACTTTAAATTGCCCACCCCTTGGTATTTATTTTGTGCCTTTTGCAGTGATATGAAGAAGGGAAACTAACACAGCAGTTTCCGAGTGGATGGCAAGAATAGGTGTTCTTTAAAATTAACTCTAACCCCACCCCTTGCTGCTTTCTCTGTGGGTAACAAACAAACCTCTGAACTAAAATACAATTTGTATTTGTCCTGGTGATACCCAGATATTTTTACCTTTTCTTCCTCAACTTTAAAACCAGTTTTGTTTCTCAATTCTGTCTGATCCTCTATTTTCCTGTTGTTGTCAACATCCCAAAGGTGCTTTCCTTTGTTTTTCTTTGAAGACGTTTCGCTTCTCATCCAAGAAGCTTCATCAGCTCTGACTGGATGGTTGGAACGAAAGGATTTATACTCCTTGCAGAGAGCTGGTGATTTGCCTTCTTTTAGAGAGTCATTGAGGCTACTTGGAGGTTTATCTGTGTCCTCAGGGTCACCTGAGTGGTGAAAATGGCTGTGGAGCCTTCTTGGAACTGCTGAAAGGATTGTGTTGTTCCAAGAAGGCTCCACACCCATTTGCACCATGAAGGTGACCCTGTTGTTCTCCCTTCTTTTGTCACCAATGCTGGTTTTTCAGTAGTTGAGATCAACATGCAACTAACTTAAAACATGGTCTTAACGATCAAATCAACATTTTCTTCTTGGAAATACAATCACCTATCCATGCACACTTTTCAGCTGAATGTACCCTACATGAAGATTTCATTTTTGTGAGAGAACCAAGCAAAACCTTTATACTCCACAAGAAAGGAGGCAACTTTAGAGCTGCAAAAAAAAACAAACCCAAAACCCTTCTATTTTGACAGCTTTCTTGATTTATTTTTCCTAAGGGATGGAGAAGGGGAAGGAGGAGGGAGAAGGAGCCATTTTTCCCCACCCTTGTCAGTTTCTAACTTTGTGGAAATTTGATAGTTCTGGTGCTGAGTCAATTGCACAAAATCTGGCATTCGCTGGACTTTCAGCCACTGGTATGGATTTGCTGGAAGAGAATAGATTTGTGTGAGGTTGCTACGTGTTGCGTTGATGCTTTGCCCACAGAGGCAGGCTGCCACACTGAAACGAGGAGACATCTTTTAGTGCTCTGAGGTGGTTTCCTCATGCATTGGTTTCGAATAGAATAGAATAGAATAGAATAGAATAGAATAGAATAGAATAGAATAGAATAGAATAGAATAGAATAGAATAGAATAGAATAGAATAGAATAGAATAGAATAGAATAGAATAGAAATGACTAGACTAGACTAGACTAGGAATAGACTAGGAATAGACTAGACTAGACTAGACTAGACTAGACTAGACTAGACTAGACTAGACTAGAATAGAATAGAATAGAATAGAATAGAATAGAATAGAATAGAATAGAATAGAATAGAATAGAATAGAACAGAACAGAACAGAATAAAATAGAAATGACTAGACTAGACTAGACTAGGAATAGACTAGGAATAGAATAGAATAGAATAGAATAGAATAGAATAGAATAGAATAGAATAGAATAGAATAGAATAGAATAGACTAGGAATAGACTAGGACTAGACTAGACTAGACTAGACTAGACTAGACTAGACTAGAATAGAATAGAATAGAATAGAACAGAACAGAACAGAACAGAACAGAACAGAACAGAACAGAACAGAACAGAACAGAATAAAATAGAAATGACTAGACTAGACTAGACTAGGAATAGACTAGGAATAGAATAGAATAGAATAGAATAGAATAGAATAGAATAGAATAGAATAGAATAGAATAGAATAGAATAGAATAGAAGCTGAAAGGGATCATAGAGGTCCTCTAGTCTAGCGCCCCCTTGGGGAAGCGGGGCTAGGCTGGCTGCACCTACCCAGCCACACCCAGCCAGCCCCACCCACCTATTTGCAGCAACCCACCCACGCCCACCCCACCTCGTCTACCTAGTCACGGTGGCCCACCCACGTCCACCCATCCACACCCATCTGGCCCTTTGAGGGTAACCATAATGTTGATGCGGCCCTGAGTGAAACTCAGTTTGACACCCCTGTTCCAAAACAATGGAACCTGATTCAAAAGGCCGGGATATTCCACAGCAGAAGATAATGGACGTGGTGAAGTTGGGATCTTCTGCCTCCCGCTTCTGAGAAGCTGTAAGTAGCAGCATCAAAGACAGCAAACACTTCCAATTCTTTTTTTAATGGCCTGCTTCTGCAGGTGACAGGGACCTTGTGTCTGTAATACAATGTAGCTCTCCTCATATTGTACTTCCCAACCAAAGGACGGTTGAGGTACTTCTCCTGTCTCCTTATATGGCCCTGCTTGCAGTTCTTCTGATGGCAGGGGCCGTTCTGCCTGTCATCAGTCGATCAAAGCTCGCTCTTTAGCTTCTTCTCTATTTATAACTGCAGCTGCCACTGATTCTAAAAAGAGAGCCACTGAGTACGAGGATGGCAACATCTGAGTTAGCCCAGAAAATGGGCAAGAACAACGCCTAGGCGGAGGAACCAGCTCTTCTGTGAAAACTAGTCCAATAAAGGAGAATATTTGTAGCTCAGGGCTGAAATGAAATGAGCGTCCTTGTCGCTCTCTTGAGCTTTGTTGTTTTTCTTGCAGACGTTTCATCAGTGCACCAATGTCATTACCTAGTTTGGGTAATGAAATGTCTGCAAGAAAAAAAAACCAAGGTCAGATGTCTATGGAGATTCTCAGTCATCCAGGTCATGATTGTCTCAAAGGTGCTTTTTCAACACAGTTCCTTCTGCACTCCACATCCATTTGCACCACTCAGGTGACTCTGAAGACACAGATAATCCTCCAGGTAGCATCAACGACTCTCTAAAAGAAGGCAAAGGACCAGCTGTCTGCAAGGAGTATAAATCCTTCCATTCCCCCACCATCCAGTCAGAGCTGAAGAAGCTTCTTGGATGAGAAGCAAAACGTCTTCAAAGAACAAACAGAAAGTCCAGTTGCCTCTTGAAAAAAAGCATCCTTGGGGAAACCAAGGCCAGGGAGCATGAAGGACCCCCAGACTAGTCTAAGTTGAACATTGTTTGGGAACTTCATGTAAGGCACCAAAAACTCTTTAGAGATAAGAAAGGACAAGGGAACGTTTACTGGCACCTAAAAGGTGAAGGGTTAGAGCTAAGTTAGGTTAACTCAGCTTTCAAAATCAATAAGGGAGAATTAGGTATAATCACTGTCAAAAATCCAGATATTTACGTTGTAAAACCACCTTTCCTATTGTGCAGTAACAGGGCAACTATTGGTGGTGAAAGTATCCTTTTCGCCATGAGATATGGCTAATGAGCTGTGGGCTGCTTAAAACCCAAGAGATTCCACTGAGAACCAAGTTAACTTCCTTAAACTCCCTTTCAATCAATTAATAGAGATGGGAGGGACTAGGAAGTCTTCTTCTAGTCCAGTGTTTCTCAACCTTGACAATTTTAAGACATGTGGAGTTCAACTCCCAGAATTCCACAGCCAGCAATGCTGGCTGTGGAATTCTGGGAGTTGAAGTCCACATGCCTTAAAATTGTCAAGGTTGAGAAACACTGTTCTAGTCCTAAGGGGCTGGAGGCTAAATCGTATGATAAATGGTTGCAGGCATTGGGTATGTCTAGTTTGATGAAAAGGCGGACTAGGGGCGACATGATAGCAGTCTTCCAATATCTGAGGGGCTGCCACAAGAAAGAGGGGAGAGGGGTTTCAACCTATTTGCCAAAGCACCTGAAGGCAGGACAAGAAGCAATGGATGGAAACTTATCAAAGAGACTTATCCAACCTAGAACTTAAGGAGACATTTCCTGACAGTGACCACAATTAACCAGTGCAATGGTTTTCCTCCAGACGTTATGGGTGCTCCATCGCTGGAGACTTCAAAGAAGGAATTGAGCAACCATTTGTCTGAAATGGTCTAGGGCAGGGGTCTTCCAACTTGGCCCGTTGATGACGTGTGGACTTCAACTCCCAGAATTCCTCAGCCAGTGTGCCTGGGGATGACTGTGATTGCGTGTGAATTATGAATGTGTTCGGGGGGGGGGGGTTTAAACGCTTTGTAGATTGCTTTTTGATTTTAAACTCTGTGATGTTCTTTTGTTTATGTTGTTAGCCGCTCCGAGTCCTTTGGAGAGGAGTGGCATAAAAATTTAATTAAAAAAAAAATTGAAGTCCACAAGTCATCAACGGGCCAAGAAGACCCCTGCTCTAGGATCTCCTGCTTGAGCATGGGGTTGGACTAGAAGACCTCCATGGTCCCTTTCAAGTCCGTCATTCTGTGACCTCCAAAGAGCTCTGTCTGTCAGTTGAAATAGATTTCTGTAGGTTTGGTTAGACAATAGCTGGAATTATTGTTTTTTAGTTTTGAAAGCACAAGAGAAGAAAAGTTCGTCCATATATTATATTATTTAGCAAGAAAGTCCTTTTTCAAATTAAGGGGAAGCATGGCTGGCTCATTGCAATTTCGGGCTTGCCAGATGTGCTTTGCGTATTTCAACCTGTGTGTCCAGCAAATTCGTGGCTGATTGTGAAGAGACCGCAGAATTAATCCAGATCCAAATTCTGGTTGAGAATTAATTCAGAGCACCACCAATTTTCCCAGAGCATATGTCCTTTCTTGCTTCCACGCAACAAAGCAGAGGGAAAAATAAACCCTGATGGAAATAATTATCTGAATAAAACTGAACAAAAACAATTGGAGTGATTGTAGTCGAGAAAGCTCTAACAGGCATCTGACCAAGGTTTTGTTTTTTGTTTTTTGTTTTCCCTAAAAAATGAAAGCACAATTGAAAACTTTTATGAGGCACAAAGGCAAAGTATTGAATTCTTCTCTGTCCATGTCTATACAAAATTCACAATGTTGTGACATGACTGGACCCTGCTTTTTCTGCATTGGCCAAATACTGTTGCCTAGGAATGGTTATGTGAGTTGGGTTAAACAAATGCATTTGTTTAATAAATAAATAAATAAATAATTCCAGGTCTCATGGATACAAGACAAAATGGGAAGATTATCTATCTATCTATCTATCTATCTATCCATCTATCTATCTCTATCATCTTTATCTATCTATCATCTATCTATATCTGTATCTGTCTATCATCTATCTATATCTATCATCACTCTACCTATCATCCATCTATCTATCTATCTATCTATCTATCTATCTATCTATCTATCTATCTATCTATCTATCTATCTATCTATCTATCTATCTATCTATCTATCACCTGCATCTATCATCTCCTTACTCTATCATCTCCCTTCTCTCTCTCTCTCTCTCTCTCTCTCTCTCTCTCTCTCAGCTCCCTACTCTATCTATCTATCTATCATCTATCTATCAATCTATCTATCTATCTATCTATCTATCCATCCATCTATCTCTATCATCTTTATCTATCTATCATCTATCTATATCTGTATCTGTCTATCATCTATCTATATCTATCATCACTCTACCTATCATCCATCTATCTATCTATCTATCTATCTATCTATCTATCTATCTATCTATCTATCTATCTATCTATCTATCTATCTATCTATCTATCACCTGCATCTATCATCTCCTTACTCTATCATCTCCCTTCTCTCTCTCTCTCTCTCTCTCTCTCTCTCTCTCTCTCTCAGCTCCCTACTCTATCTATCTATCTATCATCTATCTATCAATCTATCTATCTATCTATCTATCTATCCATCCATCTATCTCTATCATCTTTATCTATCTATCATCTATCTATATCTGTATCTGTCTATCATCTATCTATATCTATCATCACTCTACCTATCATCCATCTATCTATCTATCTATCTATCTATCTATCTATCTATCTATCTATCTATCTATCTATCACCTGCATCTATCATCTCCTTACTCTATCATCTCCCTTCTCTCTCTCTCTCTCTCTCTCTCTCTCTCTCTCTCTCTCAGCTCCCTACTCTATCTATCTATCTATCTATCTATCTATCTATCTATCTATCTATCTATCTATCTATCTATCTATCTATCTACCTATCATCTATCTATCTATCTATCTATCTATCTATCTATCTATCTATCTATCTATCTATCTATCTATCTATCTATCATCACCTGCATCTATCATCTCCCTTCTCTCTCTCTCTCTCTCTCTCTCTCAGCTCCCTACTCTCTATCTATCTATCTATCTATCTATCTATCTATCTATCTATCTATCTATCTATCTATCTATCATCTAGAAATTTAGAAATTTATTTGCTTCCTATCTCATATCCAGTAACTCTGATCCTGACTTTAAGGCTTTGTAATCAAGCAGCAGCTAACAAGATGGCAGACACCTACTTCGTAAGAGATTCTTCAAATTTCACTGAAGCCCTAAATCTCTAAATAGGCTATTATGGTCCTGTCCAATATCCAGCATCAGATCTAATATTTCAATGGAAGGCACTTTGGTTTGGAGTTTTACACTGTAGCTCATTAAATGACCTCCGCTCTCTTTATGTGGCGTTTCCGGAAGGGCAAAGTC
Organism: Bothrops alternatus; assembly: GCA_034064705.1. Classification (NCBI taxonomy): domain Eukaryota; kingdom Metazoa; phylum Chordata; class Lepidosauria; order Squamata; family Viperidae; genus Bothrops; species Bothrops alternatus. The sequence continues at coordinate 151,783 of JARGCV010000497.1, read as the reverse complement.
TACTGGTGTCTAAGTTCTGATGGGAATTTGATGGTTTCTCCTCTTTTTTTTTTCCTTTTTCCGGAAGATGCAATGATCTCATGCCAACTTTATGAGATAATTGATCCTTTTGGGGAGCTTAGGATCTTCAGACTGACAGTCTCCAGTCCAGGTTCACTATTGGACTGACCTGAGGACCTCAATGCTCAATTAAATAGCTCTGAGCTTTCCTTATAGTAGTTCTAAGACACTGTTGTATTCAAAGACAAATTGACGGAATCGGATCCTTAATAATGGCTAATGGGAAATTGAAACAAAGGAAGACTTGGTCATACTGTCCAGAAGTCTCTTGTTCAAGAGATGGTAAGTGATGGTCCTGAAGAGTTGGATATAAACCATTGCCTTCTTTATGTTAATATATGAACATATAAAACTAAGAAGAACGGTTGAAGGAGTTGGGAATGGCCAATCTAGAGAAAAGAAGGACTAGGCTGGACATGATAGCAATCTTCCAGTATCTGAGAGGCTGCCACAAAGAGGAAGGGGTCAACCTAGTTTCCAAAGCACCAGAAAGCAAGACAAGAAGCAACAGATGGAAACTAATTAAGGAGAGAAGTAACATGAAATTAAGAAGAAACTTCCTAACGATGAGGACAATTAACAAGTGGAACAGCTGGCCTTCAGACGTTGTGGGTGCTCCATCACTGGAGGTTTTTAAGAAGAGACTGGACAGCCACTTGTCTCAAATGATATAGGGTCTCCTGCTTGAGCAGGGGGCTAGACTAGAAGACCTCCAAGGTCCCTTCCAGCTCTATTCTGATTGACGTTATTCTGCATTGGATATGTGAGCGATCATTTTGCACATGCATTTTTTTTAAAATGTAAATCACATTTGGAAACCGAATGCTTGTACATTTGCAAAACAGATTCTGGGAAGAATTTTGATTGCTAAAATGTGTCACGAAGGTCACAAGCTAACGCAAGCTATCCATATATCTGAATATAAATTGGACGAGGGGTTTCGTAGCCGTCCCTCATATTTTCTCTGGATTCATCTCTCTTTCTCTTTCAGCTCTTATTTTAATTCATTTCCACACGAAGTCTTGTAATGCAGCTAGTCGTCTTTTCATTCTTTCTTTTTCTCTAAGAAAACTTGGGCTCAGAACCGTCCCTGAAAATAAAGATAATAATGATGGGAGCTGCAAAGCAACATGGCAGCTTTCCACTTATTTATTTATTCCGCTAAAAGACCTTTATACAAAATAATAATAATAAATAAATAGTTTGATAAGTCTCTGAGGGAATTGTGATTTCCTAATACAGTCAGTGCCGTTCCTCGCTGGGTGAAATCTTTCAACAATCTGATACACTCAGGAAAGAAAGCAGCTTCCCAGTTATTTATTTATTTCTTTTTATTCCTCTTTTTAAAAATTATTTTTACAAAACACTCGAAGCAGTTAACATCTGCAACACGCCTTCCTCTTCCTATTTTCCTCACCACCCTGTGAAGTGAGTTGGGCCAAGGGAAAATGGCTGGGCCAAAGTCACCCAGCTGGCTTTCATGGCCATGGCGGGACTAGAACTCACAGTCTCCATTTCATTGGTCCAAAATCACCCAGCTGACTTTCATATCTAAGGCAGGGCTAGAACTCTCCCTCTCCTAGTGATTGGCCCAAGTCACCAGCTGGCTCTCATGGTTAAGGCGGGACTAGAACTCTCCCTCTCCTAGTGATTGGCCCAGGTCACCAGCTGGCTCTCATGGTTAAGGCGGGACTAGAACTCTCCCTCTCCTAGTGATTGGTCCCAAATCATCAGCTGGCTCTCATGGTTAAGGCGGGACTAGAACTCTCCCTCTCCTAGTGATTGGTCCCAAATCATCAGCTGGCTCTCATGGTTAAGGCGGGACTAGAACTCTCCCTCTCCTAGTGATTGGTCCCAAATCACCAGCTGGCTTTCATGATTAAGGTGGGACTAGAACTCACAGTCTCCTGTTCATTGGTCCAAAATCACCCAGATGGCTTTCATGCCAAAAGCAGAACTAGAACTCACACTCTCCGGCTTTCTAGCCTTAACCACTATACCAAACTGTCTCTCTATATATTATAAATTATTTGAACAAAATGATGGTCTTACCTAGTTTGGTAGGTTATGGAAGGAGGATCAGATTTATCTTCCTACCCTCCTTCGTCTCTCTCTTGGTTTCTTCTCCATCTCTCTCTCTCTTCCTTGCCAACATATCACCCCTAAGCATAAAGCTGCTGGGTTTTATATGTTCCACTTTAACGTCGCATCTGATATAAAGGCTATTTTCTTTAACCAACATTTTCAACAGAGGGCAATAGAGCTGTGGACTCTTGTTGAAAGCTAGGCCTCCTGTGTTGTCAACAGACTATTACCTCAGGCTTTAAAACTAATTTCAGCCTAGCTCTTGAACTTTACAGGTGTGAATTGAAATGCATATTTATTATTTTCGCTGCGAGTGATTAAAATACGTGCTCATTAGTATCTCTAGGATTATACCTAGTGATTCTGCCTTGATGGATTTGTAGAGTCCCCAGTGTAACTTGTGTGCATATTCTGACAAGTGTTGTCCTCAGGAGTCCCTGAAAGTCCAACAGTTCTGGCAAATCGGCTGATGAATATTTATGACAACGCTCGCCAAACTCGTGTAGGTCCAAAAGTATCAGAAAGAAGAAGGGGAAAAAAAACCTATCTTTGTGATGTATTAGCAATTTAGGATGAGGGTTTTTGGTTTGTCCTTTGTCCTTTGATTGTCCTTTCAAGGGGGAGACATAAATGATTAATAATCTTTTCATTTCTCCCTCAAGAGGAACATTAAACAGTTGTTTGATTGTACAAAAATGTTGTGGATCAACTTCAATCATTTGCAAAACGGCATATATATCTCTTATCGGGTTTCAGCCGATGTGCATATTACTTTTTACATAGTTCTACATCCTGTAATTTACCCTCTTGAGAAATTCCTCATAGGGTTATCTCTGATCTTATACATTAGAGGGAAACAGCAGCAGCGAGGTTTCTCAGATGACAAACTGATGAATATCCGAAGGACCTCAAAGCAGGCAGAAAGACTTAAAATTCTTAGCATCTCCTTCCTTCCATTCTGGTGGACATGAGGCTAAATTTGCAGTCTGGAACTGAAACTGTGACGACAAAAAAAAAAGGGGGTAAAATTCCGCATTCAGCCTGGTTGGATTAGCTAAAAACCCAGCTTTCTGAAGTTTGCTGAAACGTTGATTTCATCTCTGGAAAAAAAAATATGGAATGGCATCGGTAGACAAGAGTAACTTTAGCCGCCAGACCAAACTGTCTCTCTATGTATTATAAATTATTTGAACAAAATGGTGGTCTTATTGCTATTCCGAAAAGAGTGCAGGCATCTCCTGTGACTAAATTTCAGGCACTACTTCCTGGTATCATCCCCAGTCTTTCCAAACCCTTTGGACATTGACCTGCAACTGTTTCCAACAGATTTCAAAATAATGGGAACTTACAAGGCTCTCCTTTAATGAATCCACCTTCAGATGATCAATCATGGTCACTCAAATCACTAGCTGGTCCTGCCTTAAACGACAAACACAAACACACAAATAAAATTGGATTCTACAAGATGGGATGTGTGCCTTTATGTGATCATTCACAATCTAAATCAGTTGTTTTATTTATACAGTCAGTCTAGACTTGAGAGAAAAGAAGGACAAGGGAGGACATGATAGCAGTATTCCAGTATTTGAGAGGCTGCCACAAAGAAGAGGAAGGGGTCACGTTATTCTCCAAACCACCAGAAGGCAGGACAAGAAAAAATGGATGGAAACCAATCAAGGAGAGAAGCAACCTGGAATTAAGGAGAAACTTCCTAGCAGTGAGGACAATTAACCAGTGGAACAGAAGTTGCCTTCAGAAGTTGTGGGTGCTTCATCACTGGAGGTTTTTAAGAATGGAAAGTCACTTGTCTAAGATGGTATAGGGACTCCTGCTTGAGCAGGGGACTAGTCTAGAAGACCTCCAAGGTCCCTTTCATCTCTATTCTGATAATTATTATTAGTACACACAAATAAATACACTTGATCTCTCACATAGTGTATGACTCTGGGCGTATTGCAAAGTTATATTATTATTATTATTGTTATTATTGTTATTATTATGTATTTTGTTATAGAAAGATTGTGACAAAAGCAAGCAAGGGTAGTACCAATAGTCATAGGCGCCTTGGGTGCAATCCCAAAACAACTGGAGCACCATCGGCATTGACAAATTCGCCATTAGTCAATTGCAAAAGGCGGCCTTACTAGGAACTGCTTCCATCCTGCAACGAGATCTGTAATGCCATCAAACATCCACATCTGCCTATCCCAGGTCCTTCGTAAGGACTCGATAGGTAGACAAAATGCCAAATCCAGTCTGAACATCTGGATGACTGTGCAATGATGATCAACAACAACAACAACAACAACAACAATAATGAAAGAGAATGAGTAGGTCAAGGACTAGCTGCAGTGTCAGCTCCAGTCTTTAAACTGTGTTAATTAGAAAGAGAAAATACATTTCAATTGTGCTTCCAAGCTGCTTTGGTTTTTCCATCTTCTAATGCTGTCTTGAGAAAGAAAAATCTCAATGAAAGCAAGATTTATCTATAAGTAACAAAATCATTCATTTCATTCACAGCAAATCAAGGGCATAAGGAAAATATTTAAATTGGTGTAAATATTATCCTCATGCTGGAGAGTGAGTCTAGTGTTCTCTTTCCTGGAATTTCACTTCTTCTGAAGTTTGTTTGACTTCCTTCAGGTCACTCATCTGAATGTAATTATTGTGCATCAATATGTTATTCTCAGCAGCTTATTTACTTCAGAACACAAGATCTTTTCATAGTAGATGAAATCCTGTATTTTGCTTAAGTAAACAAACTTATGACAATATTTATCATGTTGCTATCTTTTTCTTGTTATAGAAGGGCCGATAATAATAATAATAAAGCCTTGGGGAAAATACAAATACTTTACAGCATAATGAAGTCTCTCTTTCAAATGTCACTTTATCTGCAAAGAGGGAGAAATGGAAGAGAAATACAGAGAGCAAAATTCGAAAATTGTATTTAGTGCAGTGGTGGGATTCAGCTGGTTCGCACCACTTCGGCAGAACCGGTAGCTAATTTTTTGTTGTCCAGGCCCAGGTTGGACTTCCAGAAGTGGCATCCACACAGAGAAGTGGTTGTTCACATATTTGAATCCCACCACTGATTTAGTGCAATCTCTGGCTTTTATGCCAGATAGCATTGTATGGTTTTATAGAAAAAGAGAGAAAGAGAAAGAGAAAGAGAAAGAGAAAGAGAAAGAGAAAGAGAAAGAGAAAGAGAAAGGAAAGGAAAGGAAAGGAAAGAGGTTAGTTCAGATAAATCAAAGCATTGTGTTCTTAGGAACAATCATTGGGAAGAAAGGAAGGAAGGGAGGGAGGGAGGGAGGAAGGAAGGAAGGAAGAAATGGAAATGGAAATAGAAACGAGGGAGGGAAGGGTGGAAGGAAGGAAGTTCAGATAAATAAAAAGCATTGTGTTCTTAGGAGCAAACACGAAGGAAGGAAGGAAGGGAGGGAGGGAGGGAGGGAGGGAGGGAGATTTAGAGCAGGCAGAAGAAAGTAATTTTTGACAGAGCAGATAATTAATCGTGGAATTCATTTTCAAAAGGCAGAATAAAGTTTTTTTCAATCTTGAGGACTCTGTGTTCTAGACTCTGAGGACCCATGAAAGAGGAGAAGTGAGCTATTTTGAAGGAAATAATTCTGGATTAAGCCTTCACTAAGAGAAACAGATCAGGCAATAAGAAGTGGAAAGAACAAGCCTTCTTTCTATACACCACCCAATCTATTTTTAAACAAGCCACCACTTTGTCCTCTAGCTCTCTCATTCCTGGTTGAGCACTCTGAAGATCAACAGCTCCGTATATCTGAGCCAAAAAAAAAGTGGAGAAGTCTCCACTAATAAATAAATATGGACAGTTTTCTTGCAATTGGAAGTAAAGCAGGAAAGGGAGGCACTCTTTCTAAGAAATATGGTTTTCAGAAAAGGAGAGAAGCTTGATGTAATCAACATTGGCTCAGCTCCTTCCAGTTACTCCGAGCCTGGGGCTCAACCATTTTTTGAAAATACTGTAGCACACGTATCTCAGTAAATATAATCGTTCAGTGGCAAGGCTAAAAAAAAAAAATGCAATTTCTTTTTTCTCAGACTTGGCTAAAAGAAGTTCCTTCTTCGTTTTGATAAGCCTGTATTCTTTTTGATTTTCCAGAGCTCTCCTTTGAGAATTTTTTTAAAAAGAGCGTGCCTCTGAGGTTCTCCCCATAAGAACCTAAGAAGAGCCATGCTGAATCAGGCCAAAGCCCATCGAGTCCAGCATTCTGTGTCACACAGTGGCCCACCAATTGTACATGGGGATCTTGAGCAGAAAGAGAAGGCAAAACCCTCCCTTTCCCTTGACCCCCAACAAATGGGACTCAAGGGAATCCTGCCTGCCTCAACCAACATAGAGGCAGCACATGGACATCCGTTTTAATAACCACCGATACACTTGGCCTCCATGAATCTGTCTGACCCTGCCTTGAAGCTGTCAAGGCTGACAGCTGTCACGACCCCTTCTGGAAGTGAATTCCATAAATCAACGACCCTCTGGGTGAAGAAATATTTCCCTTTATTTGTCCTCACTTTCTTAGCTGTGAGCTTCAGGGAGTGCCCCCTTGTCCTACCGGTAGTATTGTGTGATAGAGAAAAGAATTTTTCTCTATCCACCTT
>JARGCV010000497.1:37500-140000 GCA_034064705.1 Bothrops alternatus | reverse complement strand
GAATCCACCTAGGCATTCCAAACCTTCCCCTCCTCCCTCGCAACTATAGGCAAGCTAGAAGCAGCATGGAAGTCCTAACGCAAGCAGTCTTCATAGCTTGACAAAAACAATTAAAATACCAAGTCTCCCTGGCATTGGGATGCAAGAGGAACAGAGATTTCTCACAGATTGCCCTTATGGCAATGATTTTGGGGCTACCTCTCACCTGAAAGAAATCTTTCAATAGGGCTACCATAGGGCACCTGAAGGCAGGACAAGGAGCAATGGATGGAAACTCATCAAGGAGAGAAGCAACTTAGAACTAAGGAGAAACTTCCTGACAGTTAGAACAATTAACCAGTGTAACAACCTGCCTCCAGAAGTTGTGAATGCTCCAACACTGGAAGTTTTTAAGAAGAGACTGGACAGCCATTTGTCTGAAATGTTATAGGTTCTCCTGCTTGAGCAGGGGGCTGGACTAGAAGACCTCCAAGGTCCCTTCCAGCTCTATTCTATTCTATTCTATTCTATTCTATTCTATTCTATTCTATTCTATTCTATTCTATTCTATTCTATTCTATTCTATTCTATTCTTTGTTCTATTCTGTTCTGTTCTGTTCTGTTCTGTTCTGTTCTGTTCTGTTCTGTTCTGTTCTATTCTATTCTATTCTATTGTATTCTAAACTGTAGGGAGGTGGAATGAAGAGGGAAATGAAAGTAAATGCTGTGCCTCCTCAAGACGCTGCCTCAAGGTCACCCAGCTGGGAGAAGAAAGGCACTCCATACCAAGACTGACTGTTATGAAAACATCTTGCCTGAACCTGATTGGTTACACTGGGTTGGGCAGTGAGAGATAGTTATGGGAGGGGAAAGTAGAGCTTAAGGATTTGGGTATACTTCTCAGTTCTGTCTGTGCAATACTGCAATACACTGTATGTCTAATAAAATTATACCGTTTTCCACAAACGGAGCCAAGAATTGTTTCTATTTAGAATTTTAAGTTGTGACAGGTCCGACACACTCTCTCTTCTCTGATTCTTCCCTCGGCAGCATCACTTAACTTTGCCCCACAAAAGTGCATAAAAATATATGTGGATATAAAAGCACAGTCCTGATTGCTTGCACCTCCCGCTAATATTTTGATATCCATCCTTGCCAGGGCTGTTGAATTGAGGAGCGGGTCGATCCCCGGTGAAAACGTCCTGCTTCAAAAATTGTAACTGTCACGGAAGGTACCATCTGTGCTCCCATTGGAGAGATTCTTCGCTCATCTCTCTCCTCCTAGGATCCCATCACAGAAGGATAGAACCGTGATGGCTTGTTAGGTAAAGGAGCCCAAATGCAAAATAATTTAAGATATGCTGACGATACAGTTCTGCTTGCCAGTAAGCATGAAGGCCTTCAGCTCCTCATCAACAGAGTCACAGAAATATCTGAAAAATACAGCTTGAAGCTTAACACCTCAAAAACCAAGATCATGGTCATCAGCAAACAACCTGTTAATTTACTACCAATAAATTCAGAAGGAATACCACTAGAAAAAGTTGAAAGGATCACGCACCTTGGTTCTAATCTACATGAAAGCTGGTACAGGACCGTTGAAGTAAAGACAAGGATAGAAAAAGGCCGAACAGCATTCTTCAAAATGAAAAAGGTCTTCTGCAGTCGCGACATAAGCCTAAGACTGAAAATCAGGCTTGTCAGATGCTATAATGTTTTCTGTCCTGCTCTATGGAGTAGAGAGCGGGTCTCTGGCAGAAGGCCACCTGAAGAGACTAGAAGCCTTTGAAATGTGGACTTACAGGCGGCTGTTACGTAGAAGCTGGGTTGACAAGATCAGAAATGAGGGGGTGATCAGTCACCTGGGAAAGCCAAGGGAAATCATCAAAACAATTAAAAAAATGAAAGTTAGAATATTTTGGACATGGGATGCGACACCCAGAAAAATACGTCACACTCCATTGAATCATCCAGGGAAAGATTGAAGGCCAATGAGGTCCAGGCAGAAGAAGAACATCGTGGCTTCAAAATCTCAGGGACTGGTTTGGACAAAACTCAGCAGCCCTTTTTCGTGCAGCTGCTGATAAAAACAGGATCGCCAACAGGATCGCCAACATCCGATAACGGATAGGGCACAAGAAGAAGAAAATTTTGCAGGCAACATTTGTGTGTGTGTGTGTGTATGTGTCAGCTGGATCTGAAGAGGCTAGAGACCAAGACTTGGCTGAAAGAGCTCTAAGGATAGGAAAAGGTCCTTTTTTCACAAGTAATCACAATGCCTACCAACGACGCAGGGCACAGATTCAGGAGAGGTTATTTGCCAAGGAGTTGTCAATACTTTTGCCTAATCTCTGCACATCAGGCATACATTTGCTCTCCTGAGTCTCAAAGCCTATGGAAAATGTACCATTGTTGTGCAATGAATCCGGTGTTTTTATTTTTACAAACCGTTAATTGCATAATCGCATTCCTGTTAATTTCTTCAGTGTAATTCACCTTCATTAAGCAAGCACAGGCAGGAACCTTGGTACTTTTTTTTTTTTTAATTAGATTTGGAAGCCAAGAGGGGAAAAAAAAAAACCTCATAATTTTTGCAAGCGGTTGTTTCTAGAGGTGCCGTGATCCTTCAACCAGCTCTAGCCTCATAATAATACAGGCATCTCACCTGTTGCGGCCAGGTTGATTAATGCATCTGGGAATTTTGCTGCTTTAAAAGAGCACCTCCTGGAGCACAAAAAGTGTTAAATGCAAACTCTACCAACTTCATAACACTGTTTAATCAAGGCTGCAATTATGGTGTTTTCCTTCATGCAAGATAAACTGTTAGTTAAGAGATCATTTCATTGTTTTACATGCTTTCTGGCTTTAATGAGCACAAAACCCATAAAATGGCTGCTTTTCAGCATCTTTTCGGCACCTCGGCTGGAAATTTCAGAGGCATTTGCAGGTTTTCCAAAGGGGGGGGGAACTACAGGCACAACCTCACGTTGTTGTTCCTTCTGCTGGCTGAAGCTGACTACTTTCTTTTCAGTTTAACTCTTAGACAACTCTGTCTACTGCAAAAGAGACCTCAAGGTCATGATCAGATCATCAGTCCTAGGACGCAACTAGGCTCAGCACTACAGCCTGATTCGGATGGTTGACATCATCAGTTTATCACACTGGAGGGAGCAATGAAGTCCTTCAAACCTTCTTACCCTATTTAGTCATGCCCGGTAGAACATCTTCTGCTTTTCTTATCTGGAAGTTCAGCCAAAAGCTGTAGCTCTCTGTGACGTAATCCAGATCCAGAATCTGGAATGATAAAGAATAATTTCTTTTTTTATTATTATTTATAGAGGTTTTTTTGTAAAATTTTATTGTTGTTATTAATTTTATAATTATAAATACAATGTGATTGTGAATAATAAACATAATTATATCATAAGGCATCGCTCAGCATCACCCCACCAGCCACATCCCCCTCTAACTTCCTCCCTTTCATCTTCTATCCCCCCACCATCTCTACCTCCCTCACTCTCCTCACTCCTCTTACAACTCCCTACTTCCCTAACTCCTCACTCCCAAACTCTTCCCCCTCCTCGAATGTGGTTCTGAGGTGCCGCTAAGACAATCCATCTCTAATCTTACATAACACAATTACATATTACAAATAATAAAATTATAAATCCCCCCCAACCACCACCACCCGACTTCCCAAAGTGAATACAGGGTAAAGACACAACGTATTGAATTTCTACCACAGATGTTTCTGCTTGGCATTATAAAGGACTGTACCACCATAGAGACAAATTTAATCTTGAATTTGATCACAGCAGCAAGATTGTTGGTGGGACAATATTGGAAGAAGCCAGAACTACCATCTATTGAAGAATGGATTTTGAAAGTAACAAATATGGCAGAAATGGCTAAAATCTCTGCATATTTGAAGGACCACTCAAATGAGAAATATTTGTTGGACTGGAAAAGATGGATAGAGTATATACAAGGGAGATATCAGTTTAAGAAATTGTATTTAGCATATAATTAAATATTTATGTGTTAGGTTGCAAAATATAGTATTTTTAATAGGTTTTATATAATATTTTGGAGTAATTTAGTGGGTTTCCTTGTGTATTTATAGAGTTTTTATTGAATACAAAAAAGAAAGGATTAAAAACATTGAACATGGTAAATCGTCTTTGACTGACATCTCAGTCCATATTGTACATTAATTGCATATAACTTACCTATATACAAACTATACATTTCTAATCTCTATTTTAACTTATCTCTTTATTTGTGACCTCTGTTTTTTTTCCTCCATCTATAAAATTTATTCCATATCCAATAAAATTCTATGTCTTCCTGGTTTTTTAATCTTTTAGTTAACCTATCTAGTTCTGCACAAAATATTTATTTTATTTATTTATTTTGCAAACTTTTATACCGCCCCTCTCCCGTAGGACTCGGGGCGGTTTACAGCCAAATTTAAAACCTAACAATAATAAATATTTAAAACAGAATTAAATAACCTAGGCTGTACTAAAAGCCAAATTAAAAACCCACACTAAAACCCTAACTACTTAATTTAAAATTACATAAAAACCCGAGGAGCTCTAGGCCAGGCTGGCTTGATTGAAGAGATAAGTCTTCAATTCTCTTCTGAAGGTGCGGAGATCATGACACGTCCATAGTTCCGGGGGGAGCTCGTTCCACATCGTCGGTGCCCCCACAGAAAAGGCTCTCCCCCTGGGCGCCACCAGCCGACACTGCTTAGCCGATGGCACCCTGAGGAGGCCCTCCCTGTGGGAGCGAACTGGTCAGTGGGAGGTATTTACTGGCAGTAGGCGGTCCTGTAAATAATTTATAAAGAATAATTTCTAATTGTCTTCTGTAGGAAGCCCCCCCCACTCTGCAGATTAAAATATTCTTTATTCTTAATGTTTAAAAGAGGCAGGATAGAATATTTCGCCTGAAGGAGAAATGGAGAAAAATCTTAACAAAGGCAGAAAGCAGCCCCAGTCTTTTTAATAGCCTCAAACAGAAGCCTCAAGTCATTAGAGATGGATGTTTGGTACCTATTAAGAAAGACTGGGCCAATCTATTCATAAACAAAATCTATTCTTCAGCTCTGACTGGATGGTGGGGAATGGAAGGATTTATACTCCTTGCAGACAGCTGGTCATTTGCATTCTTTTAGAGAGTTGTTAGTGCTACCTGGAGTATTATCTGTGTCTTCAGGGTCACTGAGTAGTGCAAATAGGAACTTCCAACAGTTCCAAGTCCTTCCAACAGTTCCAAGAAAGCTCCACACCTATTTGCACCACTCAGGTGACCCTGAGGACACAGATAAACTTCCAAGTGGCCTCAACAATTCTCTAAAAGAAGGCAAGAGACCAGCTGTCTGCAAGGAGCATAAATCCTTCCCTTCCCCACCCTCCAGTCAGAGCTGAAGAAGCTTCTTGGATGAGAAGCGAAACGTCTTCAAAGAAAAAACAAGAAAGTCCAGTTGCCTCCTGAAAAAGCATCTTTGGGATACCTAGAATAGGAGGTATCTCATCCCTTTAAGTCACATCTGCAACTCCAATCAGCATTCCTGCCACTTCTTCCTCCAAATCATTAGCAGGTTGAAGAGTATTGAGTTCTGGATTCAACTTTTGGCACCCTGCTTGATACCTTTCTCCAGTTTGACAACAAACTATTGACAAGAACTCCTTGAGTGCCATTTCTGAGCCAATTATGGAGCCACTTAATTGACCGTTTCCTGCCCCTCTATTATTCTAAGCAGCAAATACAAGCTTTTACATGCAGTCATTTTCCTTGACATTCACCTGTTTTGTTTTATTGTGAGCAGGGCGAAATAAAGATTTTTTATTTATTCATTTACTGAATTTAAAATCTTTTTTACACTGCATGAACCATTTAAAAGAATAAAGGTGGTCCCCCCCATAGTATTTAGAGTCTTGGGTGCAATCCCAAAATCCTGCTGGAACACCAAATGCATTGATAAATTCACCATTGGTCAATTGCAAAAGGCAGCATTACTTGAAAAAGCTTACATCCTCAGACAATAAACTTTACTACCAACAAATATCAACCCCTGCCTATCCCAGGTCCTTGGGAAGGACTCGATAGGGTGGGTAAAAATGTCAAATCCAAACTGAACATCTGGCTGACTGGGTGGCGAGCCATAATTCAAATACACTGGTTCCACTGATTAATTGTTCTAACGGTCACGAATCTAGGAGAGAGAGAGAGACATTTCTATCCACAAAGTAGGAAACCAAACCAAATATGTTACAAGGCTTACTTTCCTGACTGGACAGCTACAACATTTCCTAATGATCAATTAGATTTGGCTGTGCTGTTGCCAGACCTCCGTGATAGTGTCACTCCACATTAAATTACTGTTCATTCATCAGCAAGATGACATTATCCATTCGTTTTCCACTACCGTATGTTGTTTAACTTATTTGTTAAATTTATTTTCTGCCTAACTCGCCATGGGGCTACTGTAGGCAGCTTACAGTAGTGAAAAGGAAGAAAATGAAAGGAGTGCAGACAGAACAGAAATGAAATAATAGAACAATAAAATAAACAATGACAAAGGAACACAACGAGAATAAATACATCACTATGATAACCAGAAAGATAGATGGAGAGCAGAGAGCCAAGGGGAGACGGTCTACTCTAGTGAAAAGAAGGACCAGGGGTGATACTATAGCAGTGTTCCAAAATCTGAGGGCTGCCCCAAAGAAAAGGGGGTCAAGCTATTCTCCAAAGCACCAGAAGGCAGGACAAGAAGCAACGGATGGAAACCAATCAAGGAGAGAAGCAACCTAGAACTAAGGAGAAACTTCCTGACAGTGAGAACAATCAACCAGTGGAACAACCTGCCTCCAGAAGTTCTGGATGCTCCATCACTGGAGGTTTTTAAGAAGAAACTGGACTACCATTTATCTGGAATGTTGTAGGGACTCCTGCTTGAGACCCCCAAGGTCCCTTCCAACTCTGCTATTCTGTTAATTCTGAGGTGATGTCTGCCATCAATCCAGCATCTATCTCAGGCCAGCTAGCAGAGCCAGTTCTTCAAGCTCTTGTGGAAGGACATGAGGGTGCCGACAGATAGAACATAGGACAGAAAATAATACAGTTGGAAGGGACCTTGGAGGGCTTCTAGTCCAACCCTCCCTGCCCATGGCAGGAGATCATCTATCATCTGGACTTCCTTTGGTCTTGATGGGATGGATACACATGATCACAGAAAGATCTTACCCTGGAGGGCAGGATGTTCCAAAGGACAGATGCTGTGGCAGGGAAGCCTCTCCTGATGGATTCCAATAGTCGAAGTTCTTTGACTGACAGGATCCAAAATAGACGCTCTCTGCCTACTTGTGCACAACACTGTTTAAAGCACATTGTTAGGAAGATGGCCACCCAGCTCTTGTCCACAGGAGAAGCTTAGCAACTGGACTTGGGCCTCTGGAATTTTGCAGCTGGTTGCCACCTACATGGAGAGACTCTATCTAAGATGTGTGTGTGTGTGTGTGTGTTTTTACAGGGGTCAAATCCTGGGGTGACTGCCTTGAGCAGGTGCTTGAAACTTTGCACCAAAGACTAACAAATTAAGGTTCAGTCCAGGCAATCATAGGCATTGATGAATACAGGGGGGGAAATGCTTCTCTGGCTGGTCTTTGACCTGGATAACTAAAAGATCACCTCAATTATTCATGTGCCGATCAATTACACTCTGCTTCACTTCTGTAGCTGATGATTGCATCTCAAAGGGAAAATGTGTGTGTGGGAGGGGGATCTTTTTGGTAAAATGTGTGTCAACTTCCATAAAGCATGCTCATTTGGCAGCTCTTTTGGGTGTTAACATTCTCTCAGTTGTATATGGATGTGTCTCTCTCTCTCTGTGTCTATATATGTGTGTGTGTGTGTGTGTGTGTATGTATGTATGTGTGTGTGTATATATATGTATGTATGTGTGTGTATATATATATGTGTGTGTATGTATGTATATATGTAAGTATATATGCATATATATTTAATATATATATGCATACATATATATACATACATATACATGTATGTATATATATACATGTATAAACCCGAAGAACCAAAGACCTATATATATGTATGTATCTATGTATCTATAATATATACATATACACACACATATATAATATACACACATACACACAGAGAGAGAGAGAGACAAAGAACATCTACATACCATTTGAAAGAGAGAATTTAAAAAAATGAAAAACAAAGACCAAAACACCTTCTCAACCCCTGGATGAGCAGAGATTAACACCAAGACTAACATTAGACCAACAATCAAGAACAATACCCCAATCAAGGAACTACCAATTCAGACAAACAAGCTAACAGTAAACAGCAGCCTAATCAAGGAACCACGGAGGAGAACGCTCTGCTAACATTGACGGAGTGAGCTATTTGTATATATATAGAGTACGTATATATATAGAGAGAGAGACCTCCATTTCTTCTAGCACTGATGGATAATGAAATGTCTGCAAGAAAACAACCAAGTTGAGAGAGCACCATGGATCCCACAGTTCTCCTCCTCCTCCTCCTCCTCCCCTTCCTCCTCCTCCTCCACCTCCTCCTCCTCCTCCCCTTCACGAGCCCCACCCCCTTCTAGCACTGATGATGTTGCCTAGTTGGGTAATGAAATGTCTGCAAGAAAATAACCAAGTTTAGAGAGCACCACAGACACCACAATTCTCTTCCACCACCACCACCACCACCTCCTCCTCCTCCTCCTCCTCCTCCACCCATCCTCCTCCTCCTCTTCACAAGCCTCATTCCCTTCTAGCACTGATGATATTATCTAGTTGGGTAATGAAATGTCTGCAAGAAAACAGCCAAACGTAAATAGCACCTAGGATTCATGCATGCTTAAATTGGCAACTAGAAAGTAAAGAAATATAAAATCTCAGATAATTAACTTGAGGCACACCCACAACTTCTACAGGCAAGTCGTCCCACTGATTAACTGTGTTCACTGTCAGGAAATTTTTTCTTAGTTCCAGGTTGCTTCTCTCCATCCATTGCTTCTCGTCCTGCCTTCAGGCGCTTTGGAGAATAGCTTGGCCCCCTCTTCTTGGTGGAAGTCCAGCCCTTTTGATGTATGCTATGTGTAGGGCTGGGCTGCTATCTTGCCTTTCTATGTTTCCCTCCCTACAGGTAAATAGTAGTTGCGGCTTCTTATGGGGTTAAAAAGAAACAGTGGTATGCAAGAATAAAGAAGGTTTAGGAGTAGAGAAAACATTGAAGGGAGAAGAACACAAAGGCACAACATGGATGTCAGGAAGAAGAAGCAGATTTTTTTTTAAAAAAAACTTCTGTTTTTATAACACTCTTTCCAATATTATTTCGCAGTGCTTGGTGATGTCTGTTAAAAATTAATTTACTGGAACTGTGATTGGGAAAGTAATGTACTGAGGAAATGTATTGTCATAGTTTTGACAGAGGGGTGGAAAATAAGCATTGAAGAAATCAATTAATTAGTGGGTGCAAAGGTAGGTAGGAACAAATAAACCCCAGCCGGTTTTAACAGGCCCGCCATTTATATTTTTATTTTATTCCAGTCAGCCAAACAAGACCAGCGCATTTTGTTCACTGCTGCTTTGAAAACTGTCATGAATTTTTGCTGAAATTAGAACTGAGCCAAATATCCACGACTACAGTTAGCTAAAATGCTGATTAATTTAATACATCCTCCAACATTTACCAGTATTGCTTTCTTCTCAACTAAAAAGATTGTGATAAGTGTGTTAACGTGGGAAGAAAAATCAGGTCCAATTCCAAGCCGGGAGAAACATGCTGAAAAACAAAACGGAGGCTGACTGCTAAGAAAGGTATATGCTTATTGATGAGCAGAACCAACAACAGCATGTAGGGGACAGCTGACAAAATGGGAGAATAGAATAGAATAGAATAGAATAGAATAGAATAGAATAGAATAGAATAGAATAGAATAGAATAGAATAGAATAGAATAGAATAGAGTAGGGTAGGGTAGGGTAGGGTAGGGTAGGGTAGGGTAGGGTAGGGCAGGGCAGGGCAGGGCAGGGCAGGGCAGGGCAGGGCAGGGCAGGGCAGGGCAGGGCAGGGCAGAGTAGAGTAGAGTAGAGTAGAGTAGAGTAGAGTAGAGTAGAGTAGAGTAGAGTAGAGTAGAGTAGAATGGGACCTTGGAAGTCTTCTAGTCCAGCCCCCTGCTTGAGCAGGAGAACCTATACCATTTCAGACAAGTGACTGTCTAGTCTCTTCTTAAAAGCCTCCAGTGATGGAGCACCCACAACCTCTGGTGGCAAGCTGTTCCACTGATTAATTGTTCTAATTGTCAGGAAATTTCTCCTTAATTCTAGGTTGTTTCTCTCCTTGATTAGTTTCCATCCATTGATTCTTCTCCTGCCCTCAGGTGCTTTGGAGAATAGCTTGACCTCCCTCTTCTTTGTGGTAACCCCTGAGTTATTGGAACACTGCTATCATGTTACCCCTAGAACTTCTCTTCATTGAGCTCAACATACCCAATTCCAGCAACTGTTTTTTATATCTTTTTGCCTCCAGTCCCCTAATCATCTTTGTCGCTTTTTTCTGCACCCTTTCCAGAGTCTCCACATCTTTATATATATATATATATTGTGGCAACCTACACTGGATGCAGTATTCCAAGTTCGGTCTTACCAAAGCATTATACAGCAGTACAAACACTTCACATGATCTTAATTCTATCCCTCTGTTAATGCAACCTACCGGTAGGATTTAAACTGACTTTGAACACAAACAGAGATCAGACCAAGAGATGCAAAATTACTGCAGCCTGTTATGAACAAACCACTGGAGGTAGGAATTTTTGCTCCTGCAAAAGTTTCTAGACTCTTTGAAAAGCCTATCTGATCTACAATATTAAGACAGACAAGATAACGTGTCTCTTTCTATTTTTAACAGAAAGTAGTGAATTAGTCATGCTTCTAAATAATTATGAGAACTAACCATTACCATTAAGGAATTCACATATATGTTCTCTTAAAACGATGCTTTTCCTAATTTATGAGGAAGGAAGCACTCAGCAGATTTTCAGCACTGGTTAAAAACTACATATATTTTGACTTCCGGTTCCGGAATACGGCGACGCCAGTTGCACCTGGAAACTTCTCTCCAGGCCATCCGGAGTTTCCTTCGCCGGTAGACCGCCTAGGGGGTCGAAAGTCGCCCTGGAGGGGTGACCACCATGTTGAGGAAGTTGGCTGGTAGATAGGGGAAGGTGGCAGCTTCCCCCGACTCTCCAACTTCTCCTTAGGGCTGACAGAGCAAAGATCGGCCTGCCAATCACCCTGCTGCACCAGCCGAAAGTCACATCGTCATCTAAGCGTTAAAGACCCACCGTGGATGATCCGGCTGAGACCCCTTTTGTTCCTCCCCATACCCCTGCTGTTTTTGCCTGTAGAAGCTGTTTGTGCTATTATTTCCCCATCTGGAGAAAGCGGCTTTAATAATTGTGGGAACAAACATGTTTTACAAAAAGGACAGAATAAATAAATAAATATTCATTTAAAGACTATATTCTATTCCTACTTACATTGAGCTGTAGAAAAAAACTATTATCTGGAAGGGAAGCCCTGTTATGGAAACCTACCTGGCAAAAGAAGAAAGCTAGAATAAGATTGAAAAATGAAATTTAAAATTTCTTAAATTGGATTAAAGGCAATCTAGAGCTATGGACTGATATAAGGACTGAGATTTTGAGTTTGAAGTAAAAAGATGTCTTAGAGTTGGAGTGAATCAATAATTAATTGAATGTTAATTAAATATTGAAATGATTTAAGGTTTGATATTAATTTGTTAACTTAAAGAGATTGATTAAGTGAAGGATTAGATATCTAGAGAATAGTTTGATAAATATATATATCTAGATGTGTCTAGGATAGATTAATATTTTTGTTTAAAAATGAGATATCTTTCTATATAAGGGATTAAAGACAATTTAGAATACTAGGAATGTTCCTTTTAGAATGTTAGGTTTATTTCTATGAAATTATGATGTAATGGAATGAAAAAAATTGAAGAGATGTTTCAGATTTGAAGTGAACTAATAGTTAATTGAAATTTAATAAGATGATATGATTTTCTGATGATATGGATGTTATTAGTCATGATAATTAACTGGAGACTTGAATTTTGTTTAATGGAATGACATGATTTAAGGTATGATATTATTTTTTTAGCTTGAAGAGATAGATCAATTGATAGATTTGATAGCTATAGGATAGATTAATATTTTACTCTAAATAAGGGAGATTAATGGAGGAAGAAACAAATAAGATTTTGATAAAATTAAGAAAGTAGAACATATGTGGAAGGGATATTTGAATTGAAAATGTTTTTATTTAAAGTTAATTTGATTATGGTAGAAATTGATGAAGCTTAAAGACAGGTTCAGTTGAATAAATTTAAGCTAGAATTGGATATTCTAAATGTACTATTCTATTTGAGGGAAAAAGAGAGGGAATATTTGACATATTGATTATATTATGTATATACTGTATGTCTTTTTTTAAGATGTTTGATTAGCCCAGCACCACAGTGTGTCCTCAATATGTTGCTTTAAGAATTAAAAAAAACAATAAAATTTGTTTTTTTTAAAAAACTACATATATTTTATACAATTGACAGAATCATATATTCTGCTTGAGTATATCCCTTTGATCACAGTTTCCATACAGCCACCATTTCCTTGATTTTCCCTTCAGTCAATCAGAATAGAACTGGAAGGGACCTTGAAGGTCTTCTAGTCCATCTCAGATAGTGGCTGTCCAGTCTCTTCTTAAAAACCTCCAGTGATGGAGCACTCACAATGTCTGAATAGATAGATTCATGGAGGACAAGTGTATCGGTGGTTATTAAAACGGATGTCCATGTGCCGCCTCTATGTTGGTTGAGGCAGGCAGGACTCCCTTGAGTACCATTTGTTGGGGGTCAAGGGAAAGGGAGGGTTTTGCCTTCTCTTTCTGCTCAAGATCCCCATGGACAATTGGTGGGCCACTGTGTGACACAGAATGCTGGACTCGATGGGCTTTGGCCTGATTCAGCATGGCTCTTCTTATGTTCTTATGTTCTGAAGGCAAAGCTATTCCACTCGTCAATTGTCCTAACTGTTAGGAGGTTTCTGCTTAATTCCAGGTTGCTTCTCTTCTTGATTTAGTTTCCATTTAGTGGAAACTAAATCTTGTCTTGACTTCTGGTGCTTTGGAGAATAACGTGACCCCCTCTTCTTTTGTGGCAGACCCTCAGATACTGGAACACTGCTATCATGTCTCCCCTATTTCTTCTTTTCTTTAGACTAGCCAGACGCAAGTCCTGCAGCCGTGGTGGTTCCCTTCAAAGGCATGGCCAAAAAGGTAATCAAATTTCCACTTCGCAATGGAAAATTTGATCGTAATTTTGATCCCAAATCAAGGACTTCCCCCTATGCCATGGTTTACAAAACAATTAAGCTTTGAACAAGGTTTTGAAGATGAAAGGGAAGGTCTACACAAACAACCACACGTTTGATTTTTGTTGGAAAAGGAGAGTGTTGGCCTCTGTTGTTACCTGGGCCAAATCAAACCAGGATTGCCATTAACCTCAGAAAAGACCTTATGGCTTGGGGATTCGTTGAATTATGTTACACATGGTGTTAAAAAGAGGCTGGTGACCACAGTGGTTTGGGATGCTTATGAGAAAAAAAGACAAACCAGCTTCAGTTATTAAATAAAGGCTGGTGAATTGCATTTCTCTGCCCAAACACAGTGAAACTATTCTTATTCAAGCCCAAATTAATTTTAAAATGCCGGTATTAAATTTAAGAGCGCTGAAGGATCTGAGATGCAAATTCTTTGAAGGGTGATTGGCAGCATTAAAGATATATCTAGAACCTGTTTTCAGCCTAAAACCCTGCTCTGGAGATCCACCCCTTTAGAAACAAGTTGACAAATACCAGGGAAACATATTTTGTTTGCTTATTGGAAGACTCCATTTCCTGCCTCTCTTTTGCCTTTTATTAACTTGATTAATAAAAATCAGCTACCATTTATGGATTGTTGTCCTGTTTCTATCAGCTACCATTTATGGATTGTTGTCCTGTTTCTTTTGTTTTTGTTTTTAAATAGATATACTGCTAGGGGATAGGAACTTAACAAATACTATGACATGGAAACATGTCAAATAAACATAATATATAAGCATTTATATATAAATAAACATAAATGTAGGAGGATAGAAAATTCTTAGGACAGGCTATTTATGGATCCCTTAAGCAGCTAAAATAAACAGTACAGATAATTCACCTTCAGTTTGGTAGCTGATAAAAGTGTCCTGTATGGCTTGCTTTCTTTTGTTACAATGATTTGTGGCGATTTAATGTTTGCCTAGTCAACAAATAGTGTCCATAAGGGCGATTTTTATCAGATCAATGGGCTCCAATTGACCAGTCTTATTGGGAAATCAGCTAACAAATGCAATTCAAAGTAAAACAAGTTCAACAGTCTCAGCAATAACATTGACGTATTCCACAGTGGGTGAACCATTTGATTCATGGCCAATATGGATCTGGGGAGCAGCTGAACTTTGAAGAAAAAAAAATCAGGTCCAGTTCCAAGCCGGGAATAAAATAGAGGATGCATAAGAGAAAAAAAACAAAGAAAGTCCAGGTTGGCTCATGAAAAAAAGCACCTTTGAGACTCCCACAATGGTTGTGCTGAGTGGATCAGATCATTTGGGAGGACAGAGTCCCAAAGACAGCAAGCAGCAGAGTCAGGATTGTGAAGATTAAAAGCAGCAGCACCTTGACTGGGTCCGAGGAACTGACTAGCAATCACAATGTTGAGGCTGTGCTGCTAAACTGGTTCACACCCATTAAGCTGACGCATCATTTTCCAAGTGGCCTTCAACGGTCACCTCTAGTAGATTGGTGTTCTGGTAGTCTTGTGTATGAAGAGCCATTATTTAGCTTCTAACTCTTTCCATCAAGAGCTTCCACGGAGGTCTAAATTTGAAGGTGGGAGCTGAGCAATGGCACTGACTGACAGGCCATTAAACAGAATTTATTTTGCTTCTGATATAAATGGTCTCAGTTCTGCCTGCCTAACAAGATACTCTTGGTTTGCGTCTAATAAATATATCATTCGGTGTCTTTTCAGGACACACAGCTCCCCAAATGTCAGCTGCCCAGGCATTTCCCTTCTTCTAAGAATATCCTACTGCAATTTTCAGAAAAATAAGCCCGAATGGAAAAGGAAAAATTGGCCATCCGCTTTTTCCAACTCATCTCTGTGCCTTTAGATTCATTTTCTTCCTCTGAAGCCAAAAAATAAAGAGCAGAATTCCAATAATGATGGAGCAGATTTCCAGAATAAATACAGCCTTGGATACAAATGCAATATTGATATTGAGTAATGTTATTTATAGCCCTGTTTTGGAAGAAGCTGATATCAATCATGTGTGGGGTAAGATGATGTGAGTTACTTAATGCTTCCATTTGTCACACTTTCCTGGTGAAATAAGTGACAGCTGGGTTGATGCAGAATTCTGGCTATTTCATAAACAAAAACGAGAAAGCTGCTGCCATCTCTTGCATGTTGATCCCTGGGGCTCAAGGGGGGAAAAGCAACACAATTAGTAAATTGTGTATCCCAGAGAGAGAGAGAGAGAGAGAGAGAGAGAGAGAGAGAGAGAGAGAGAGAGAGAGAGAGAACAAACATACCAGATTTTCTGAAAGAGTGAGAATATTCTACATTCAACACAATGTTAAGTGTACTTATACAATGGAGAATGACAGGGAGAGAGTAAGAGAAAGAGTGTGAGAGAGACAGAGAGAGAGGTGAATTTGGTACAAGGCCACTGTTTTCAGTACAGAGACACAAAATGTGTCATTTCTCCTGTGGGGCAATCTGCCAATCAAAGCAATGTCAAGGATCTCAGATGACTTACACTCAGCCTTGTAGCTTACCCATTGTTCTTTCCCACTTGGTAAATAAACTGGTTAATTCTAACTGTTCCAATAACATGTAATTAAACTGTATCTTGATATTCTGGTTTGCTGACTAATAATAAGAGACAGCATCAATTGCAATGCTCTGAATTGCTACTTCTGGTGGAAATATGGTTTATCCACAAAAAAGGGCAAGGTTTTCACTTTTGTGCAAGGCCGAGGTGGATCCTAACTCAACCAGAATCATCTAAACCAGGGGTAGGCCACCTTGGCTCTTTTACGGCTCGTGGACTTCAACTCCCAGAATTCCTGAGCCAGCCATGCTGGCTCAGGAATTCTGGGAGTTGAAGTCCATGAGTCGTAAAAGAGCCAAGGTTGCCTAGCCCTGGTCTAAACCATGGATTATTGACTCCCTGGTCTAAGACTGTAAGCTTATAATGCTTACCAAGGGGTCATCCAACACAGCTTGCTTATGATAATGCAAAGAAACCCAGCACACTGGGTTCCTGAGGACACATCTTCGCAACCAAGCTTGCGTCTCACAGGAAACCCAACACTAATCCTGTGACGTGTCCCTAATCCTGACTCGTACTTGCCAAGTGTACATATTTGGCTGACAAAAGTCAACTGTGGAATATTAGGACAATAGGTGTGTGTTAATTCTGTGCAAACATGCTTTCAGACCTGTAGAGATATGTATATGATTTTGAAGTGTATTTGTTCAGGCATTTTTTGGCAAGAGCCCATAGGAGTGTCTCATACCTTGAATTTATTCTCTAGCATAGTTATAATTAAGGTAAATTGTACATTTTGGTTTCCTTTGTGAAATTAAGAAAAGGATATAAACTGGGTACAATTTGACTGCCACCAAATGCTTTTAATCAGTTTTAATTAATTACCATTGATGACTGTGGGGGGGGGGAAGAAAAGCACTGCAATTGAAGACAATGATCTGCCCCCTGCTGATTGACTTGTATGCATCATGGTTTAGTTAATCCTAGACTCTTGAATAAATCACTATTGTTTGGGCTCATCCCTCTTTTTTCACAATGTGGGGTTATGGCAGAGATAACAAACTCAGATGGAAAGAAAGAAAGAAAGAAAGAAAGAAAGAAAGAAAGAAAGAAAGAAAGAAAGAAAGAAAGAAAGAAAGAAAGAAAGAAAGGGAGGGAGGGTTTCAATGATAAATTATTAATTAATTCTAACCACTCCAATATTAGCACAGGAAAAGTTGTTGATACATTCTGTAATTAGCTGATAATGTGTTTCCCTCAACCATCACCAGGAAATAACTCCTTAGTAAAGTTATATAAAATTTATTCTGTAATGTGAGGTAATGTGAGGCTTCTACTTAAAGTGGAATTCCTTTGGGACCAATATGCCAACTTGTCCAGGCTTGCAAAAGAGTAAGGGTAAGAGTAGGAATAGGAATAGGAATAGGAATAGGAATAGGAATAGGAATAGGAAGGAGGAGGAGGAGGAGGAGGAGGAGGAGGAGGAGAAGAAGAAGAAGAAGAAGAACAAGAACAAGAAGAAGAACAAGAAGAAGAAGAAGAAGAAGAAGAAGAAGAAGAAGAAGAAGAAGAAGAAGAAGAACAAGAACAAGAACAAGAACAAGAACAAGAACAAGAACAACAAGAAGAAGAACAAGAAGAGGGGGAGGAGGGGAAGAGGAAGAAGGAGGAGGAGGAGGAGAAGAAGAAGAAGAAGAAGAAGAAGAACAAGAAGAAGAAGAAGAAGAAGAAGAAGAAGAAGAAGAAGAAGAAGAAGAAGAAGAAGAAGAAGAAGAAGAAGAAGAAGAGGGGGAGGAGGGGAAGAGGAAGAAGAAGGAGGAGGAGGACGAGGACGAGGAGGAGGAGGAGGAGGACGAGGAGGAGGAGGAGGAGGAGGACGAGGACGAGGATGAGGACAAGGAGGAGGAGGAGGAGGTGGACGAGGAGGAGGAGAAGAAAGAGCTGACAAGATTTGGAGGGCAATATGATGAAAATCATGAGAATGAGATTAGAATTCACTTTCAGAATCAAGTTTGACTGCAATGCAACGAATCAGAAACGTCAGACTGGTCTGCTTTGCCAATAGGTGTTTTTTTTTTCCTTCCAGTTAAGCAATATGGACCTTTCTCTTTCATGGTTTTAAGCTTGCTCCACCAGTGGGAATGAGATAATCTGGGTGGCAAGCAGTTGAAAGAGCCGCAGAGAGTCCAATGGATTAAGTCTCACAAATTCCACCCGCTAAAATCTCAGCTGTCTTCTTGCACAGAGTTGCTGCCCTTGAAAAGCATCTGACTATTTACACTTGGCCCCAGTTTCCAAGAAAATATTTGCAGTCAGTGTTTTGGTTACATGGCACACATCACTTGCCGCTCGCCTATCGGAACAGCTTCTTAACTGCACCACACTGGTTTTTCAGATATCAAACTCTTACCTTGCTCGGTTCTACATGTTTCGCCCATTTGTCAAAACAAACTAAGATTCTCCTATGCCCTCTTCATTGTTTCTTTCATCAATATTGCCTATTATTTCTCATTTGACCTGAGACTTTCCTGCAGATTTGGGAGAACGGGGCTTCTCTGTTTGGTGGCATGTGGACGGCAACTGAGAAACCTTTAGTCTCCTAGGAGAGGCAGTAGTAGATGGGGAGTAAACAAGTATCTGGATAGGAGAGGGGACTCTATTGCATGGAGATTCTCAATCGTCCAGATCATGGTTGTCCCAAAGGTGATGTCAACGCTGCAAATATTGTATATTCTTGCTTTGACAATATGCAGAACTGTCTGGTATTTTGGGGGTTAATACAGAGCAGAAGGGGGTGGGGGTAAAGCCCAGGGGAAAGAAAGAGGAAGGAAACCTTTGACCTTCACACTAATTGGATAATGTGATATATGACAGCTAATTTAGGGAGGGAACATGCTGATAAATTAACTGCTCAGAGGAAGAGAACTTAGATCTTAGCATAAAGACTCTGTTATGCCTGTGCCGACATTTTGAATCAATAAAAGACTTTTAGGGAAATCAATGCCTGGAAGTTCTTTGAAGTGTTTCATTAGCCGGAACCATAACAGCTGCTTTCCCATGAGGCAACTGGACTTTCTTGTCATTGTTCTTGAAAACATTGGTCATGAGACTGTGTCCACCATCTTGCTAATGTTGACCTTGCTGATGGATACCATCAACTATCTATTTCCAATTGCAGTTAAAGAAAAAAATGATATAGGTTAAGAAAAGTCGCACGAAAGCCAGTTCTGTATTTATTCGATTTTATTTATGTATCACATGGTTTTATTTTAAAAAATGTAATGTGGGGTGGCTTTGAGTAGAGGTAAAGGGGAAAAACCGATGTACTGTAGGTAGCGGTTGTTTATTTTAAACTGAGAGAAATGAAATCCTGTTTCTGGGATTTGATGATTAGAAGTACATGGGATTATAGCAGAAGTAATATTTCTATTATTCGTTTTCTTAGTAATAGACTATGATTTATTTTCAAAGGAGAAGACTGGTGAATTTTTATTCTATGTTTGCACCAAAGAAAGTCAGAAGTTGTTATTTGTTTTCCTTTTTTAACCCTTAGTTCCTCTTGCATCTTGCACTTTTTCTTTCTGCCTTTTTCCTTCCTTTCAATTATTTTTCTCCTTGCCTGTTTACTTTTTACCTATTTTCTTTTTTTAAAAAATAAATTAAATAAAATCAATAAACTGGCTTACGGAAAGTAAAAAATAAACAAGGCCTCAATGGAGCAATAATAACCTTTCGGTCCTGTATCAAGTAAACAACAGGGATGGGCCAACAAAAGGCACTACAGACTCAAACTCAATTCGAAGAAGACTTTATATTTATCTTTCCACTAGAGTCATAGGCTTCAAAGGCTGAGGGCTGAAACTAGTAATTTTCCCCGAAATGCAATTTATTTCCTTTTTTTTCCCCCTATTCATTCGTTA
Organism: Bothrops alternatus; assembly: GCA_034064705.1. Classification (NCBI taxonomy): domain Eukaryota; kingdom Metazoa; phylum Chordata; class Lepidosauria; order Squamata; family Viperidae; genus Bothrops; species Bothrops alternatus. Next base: position 120,100 of record JARGCV010000497.1, on the reverse strand, counting down.
TAGGGAAAAATTGATTTGAATCCTGGTTGGAATCCTTCACTTCATTCGCTGGCCTCTGTATTTAGCAGAATTTATGGGTGTGACTAAAATTAAGCCCTTGAAAGAAGACAGATGTTTAATGTCCAAAAGGACAGGATTGTTTTAAGGCAGTTATACAGAACTGTAGAAAAGCTTTGCTTCTTTAAAGATTTTTGTCCTCAGGCAGAATGAGAAGGAAAGGAGTTCTCTGGCTTTTCAGAACAGAACAGAACAAAACAGAGGAGAGGAGGGCAGTACAGAACAACAGAACAAAACAAAATAACCGCCTTCTGCCACATACTTCTCTACGACCGGTGAGAGCGCACAGGGTCGGCCTCCTCCGGGTCCCGTCAGCGAAACAATGTCATCTGGCGGGCCCTAGGGGGAGGGCCTTCTCTGTTGTGGCGCCCGCCCTCTGGAACCAACTGCCTCCTGAAGTCCGCGTTTCTCCAACTCTCCCGGCCTTCTGGAAAAACCTAAAGACTCATCTTTGCCGGCAAGCCTGGGGATGATTGTGGTTGATTGTTGCATTGAATGTGTGTTTATTGGTTTTTAGATATTCTGTTTGGGCTTTTTGTATTGTATTTTTTGTTATGTATATGTTGTTAGCCGCTCCGAGTCCCCTGGAGAGGAGCGGCATACAAACCCAAATAAAATAAATAAATAAAATAAATAAATAACACAGTTGGAAGGGATCTTGGTGTTTTTAATGATTTTTTTCCCCTTCCTTTTGCTCAATGGAAAACATGCCTTCTTGTAATTCTGTGTTCTGTATCCTCACGGTTTTCCTCTGTGTGACCAATTTTCAGTTGTTTGAAGAGTTCTCTCATGCTTTCAGTTTGGATAAATAGATAGATAAATAAATAAACAAAAATAATACGAGGGCCATTCGGAATTATTTGGTTTGGTTCTCAAGGACAGACACTTAAAAGATACAGAACTTTTATTATACGCATTAGAAAACTATTACGTGACTTTTTGAGCTACTCGCCACCCAAACTGAGGCCCTTGTTACCATAACGTCTTGCAAGGTTTGAAATTCCCGCCTGGGAATGAAGGCACCTTGTAATAGCATCGTCAAGCGCCTTGTCATCATCAAAGCAGTGTGACACAAGCCACTCTGTCGTATGCATGAAGAGGTGGCACCAAATCTTGGTTCGGTGGGGGGAGTGATCAAAAACATCCCAACAGAGCTGCTTTAAAAGTTTGTGGGTGCATCTAGCCCCTTGCTTGAGTGGGGGGTGGACTAGAAGACCTCCAAGGTCCCTTCCAGCTCTGTTCTGATTGATTGATTGATTGATTGATTGATTGATTGATTAACCATGATATCTCTTTTCACAAGTCCACCATGCATGATTAAAAAGTCCCTTCATGTTTTCAACAGGAATCAGAAGCATCTTTATACCTCATTGACAGTGACTCTGGTGTTATGTACTTGACTGGTTAGAAAAAAAACAAAACAATTTAAAATCCAGTTTATCCATATGGCTGAACACATCCGCTGAAAGTTGTTCGGCCTCTTGTTTGCAGGGACTATATGAATTTCATCCAAACTGAATGGAAGAAGAATGTCACATGGTCCCGTCAAGCATTTGCATTCCTACAACTTGTTCCACAGCTTAGCTAAAGACCTAGGTGCACAGCAGGTTAAATTTAGTCTCACAGGGTAGGTGTGTGTGTTATGGCTTAGCAAACGAAAGTTTAGGATTTAGTGGTTTAATGTATGCAAGCCTAAACCGATGGTTTCATTTGGTAACCAGGCTAAACGCCTTTGTGTGAACACAGTCAATACGTCTGCCTTATTTTCACTCTGAATCAACAGAGCCACAATAGTCATTTATCCATAAATTATTTACTAGACCTCAGAGGTTTGTGTGTGTAGGTCTCAAATGTGCCGACAAGCTGCTCTCAGTACATATTGGTTTTTATTTTGTTTTTTGACACCGGTGGCTTTTCTGATACAAGAGTCAATCGATACCCTTTTGGCGTTCTCTCAATGTACAAACATCCCCTTAACTCCGTGCTTGTCTCTCCAAGAAGGCTGTTACACCCCAAGCTAAGACACAACAATGTTTTCCAGGAAAAGGACAGTAGAATAGCTTTGAGCATGTTTGCAGTTATATAAACCCTGGTCTAACATTGTTTGAAGAATTCTGGCCTCACAGAAACTTAAGACTTTATTTTCTTTTCTCTTCTTTTTCTCCAAAAGAATAGCCAGCTGGGTCTAGTGGTCAAGGCTGTGAGTTCTAGTCCTGCCTTAGCCAGGAAAGGCAGCTGGGTGACTTTGGGCCAATCACCATGCTACACAATCCAGGGAGTTTAGAATTTTGCAGTGGCAGAAAAAAGCACAAATCTGTTTTGGTTGATTTTAAATGCAAGGCCGGCCTCTCCTCACGTCAGGCTAAGATCATTTGGCCAAGCTAGGTCTCCAGTATTTTGTGTGCTTGGAGGCGGACTCATATAAACGGGTTTTGTTTTGCATTGTTGTGAAGTTGAGGAAGGGGTAGTGGCAAAGGCTTGCAGATGCTCAAGGCACCCATCAACTCTTAAAACCCCTGAAATATCTTCTCATATATAGCTTTGGTTGCATCCATTTTTTGGAAAACAGCCCCTGATATGCCAGGTAAAATCTGGCACAACTCTCAAACTGCTAGAAATCAGGCTGTCCTATAATTAAGCATATAATTGTCTTAAAGAACAGGGGTCCTCAACCCCTGGGCTGCAGACTCGTACCGGTCCGTGCCCTGTTAGTCAGCAAAGCTTGACCTGCACATGCCCAGGATCTAGGTTGCGTGCAAAACCAACCCACCCCCTCCAGTCTGTGGAAAAATTGTCTTCTACGAAACCAGTCTCAGGCGCCAGAGAAAGTTGGGGACCTCTGTTCTAGAGGAAGGTGTGGGAAGTCAGCCCCCCAGAGAAGAAAATATTAAAAAAAAACATATTTCCTCAAAGGATCTTAAAGAGGCAGAAAAGCATGCCCAGTTTTTTTAATAGCCCCAAGTCTCCCTCCCCTAAGCAGAAATCAGCTCTGTGGAAATGCAGGTGTAAATAATCCATTCAGGAAGATTAATCCAGCTAAAAGATTAAGAAGACAAAGACACCTAAAATCTATATACCCCACCCAAACACTAAGACAGGACAAAATGGGATTAACCCACAAATGCTAAAGGGACATAGGTCAAAATACATGATATACAAAGCCTCAAACAGGAACAGGAAATAACCTCAAGAGCCCCAGAGGGTATAAAAACCCACTCCCTACATGTGCTCTCTCTCTTTTCTTCCAGAGCCATCTTCCTGTCTGGCTCTCCTCTTCAGTAAACTGCAACCTTCTTCCTAAAGCAGTCGCCATGTTGTTTATTCCCAGCTTGGACTGAACCACGATGAAGACTTCTCCTTCAACAGTTGGAAGGAATATTTTAGCCCAAATATAAATGGAGATGAAAGCAAAGTTGAGATGAGATGGAGCTATCGCTGAGACCCTCAGAGAAGAGCACATTGTACGTTAACATGTTTCAAACCTGGCACACAACCTTCCCATGCAGCACAGTGCAAATACAAAATAAATGCAAGATTATCTGGGACACTACACATTCTCTTCACAACCTGTTTTCCTTGTTCCCTTCTGGGAGGAGGGGGCTTCATGGTATCTGAAGCAGAACATCCAGATTCAGCCAGAGTTTCATTCCATACAGCATCAACCTTGCGAACTCTCAAGCTTCCTCCTTCCGTTATATATTCAAGATGGACAATATTTAATATTTATTTGCTACGTATATGTAGGGATGTGGGTCTATACGTATGTTGTTCATAGTATGTTTAGGTGTGTGTCATGGATGTGTTTCACTTTGAGAGCGGGCAACTAAATTTCATTTTTTATGTATAAAAATGACAATAAAGGTTATCTTATCTATCTTACCTTACCTTATCTTGGGGCACACAAGCCCTTATTAATGATACCTTAATTTATTTATTTGTTAAGGGTGTCTGCTGCCTATCTCACCGTGGGGGCTACCCTAGGTGACTATTATATATTATATAATTACATAATACCATACATTATATAATAATATAGGTTCTGTGCCAATAAACAGCATGAAGGATATTATTTTATAAGCCTGGCCCTACGCCTGTTTTTCTGAAGTTAGTACTTCTGTTTGGGGGAGGGGGTATTTCCTTTCTTCTAAGCCTAAGAACGGCATGTCCACATTTATGCAGGATTTCATTAAACAAACAACAGAGACCATTTAAATTGAAAGATTGATTTCCAGAGGAGAGGGGGCATCTGGAAGGGGCCATATGACATTTCCTAATAGAAATTGCCACCAATTTAAATTAGGTTTCTTCAGTTTCACTTCTGGGCTGAGAACCTGGAGCGCAAGTTAATAAACCCACAGGAGGCCAAAAAAAAAAAAAAAAGTAATACATTTTCTCCTCAAATGCAGGGAGAGATTTAAAAAAAGAGAAGCATCTCATCATTTTCATCCTGATATCCCTCCATATCCATATTTAATCTAGTGAAGAGAAGGCCCAGGGGGGACATGATAGCACTGTTTCCAGTATCTCAGGGGCTGCCATAAAGAAGAAGGAGTCAAGCTCTTCTCCAAAGCACCTGAAGAAGGCAGGAGAAGAAGCAACAGATGGAAACCAATCAAGGAGAGAAGCAACCTGGAACTAAGGAGAAACTTCCTGGCAGTGAGAACAATTCACCAGTGGAACCACCTGCCTCCAGAAGCGGTGGATGCTCCAACACTGGAGGTTTTTAAGATGAGACTGGACAGCCATGTGTCTGAAATGGTATACGGTTTCCTGCCTAAGCAGGGTCCCTTACAACTCTTGTCATTCTGTTTTTCAGAAGTCCCTGTGCTATCTGGCAATGCCAAGGATTCAACTGGAACATCTGCATGAGAAGTGTGATGGTAATACCGACTTACAGAATACAGAATAACAGTCCTAATTATAGATATGAACCCAAGATGCCATAAATAGATGTTTACCTCTGACTTTGACCAAAGAGATTTTATCCATCTCTTAACTGATGTACTGGAAGAATGATTTCTATCTTCCACATCTTCGTTACAAAAGTCTGATCTCCCTCCATGATAATAACCAGCAAGACTGCTGCAAATGTGGACAATCCTAAACTATTATAATTTCTTCTGAATGGCCTTCCCTCCCTCCCTCCTTCCTTTCCTCCTTCCTTCCTTCCCTCCCTTCCTCTCTCCCTCCCTCTCTCCTTCCTTTCCTCCCTCCCTCCTTCCTTCCTTCTTCCTTCCTTCCTTCCTTCCTTTCTTCCCTCCCTCCCTCCCTCCCTCTCTTCTTCCTTTCCTCCCTCTCTCCCTCCTTCTCTTCTTTCTTTTTCTTTCTTTCTTCCTTCCTTCCTTCCTTCCTTCCTTCCTTCCTTCCTTCCACTGGCTATGGAATGCTTTAGTTTACTTAGTCTATGCGTGCTGTGCTTTTTTTTTTCTTTTTCCTTTGCATCTGCCAGAAGTTAAATTGAATAAACAGCAATAATAATGATAATAATCAAGCAAGAGGGAGAGAATCTTTCTCAACACTGCTAAAAATGCTCTCCCAAATGGATGTATATTCAGAAGAACTCCAATTTTACTTGTCAAGTAGGCCTTCCTATTGGAAGGAATGTTGTTCAGACTGAATATTGTTTGATGCCAGATTTAAATGTCCTAATAACTACTCATATTACCTTGCAGGCTCTCTGCTATTTTCCTGAACAAAAAACAAGCAAACACAAAACTGAAAATATCCAATAAAGTCAGCTAAATCACACAATTTTCCACCTAGCAATTTCTCTCTAAAGCAAGAACTCAGATAAACCTGGCAGTAGGTTTTTTTTCCACCTTATTATTAGTAGTATATTATCATTAATCACACATGGAGTAAATGTTTATATATATATATATATATATATATATATATATATATATATATATATATATATATATATATATATATATATATATATATATATATATATATATATATATATATATATATATATATATATATATATATATATATATATATATATATATATATATATATATATATATATATATATATATATATATATATATATATATATATATATATATATATATATATATATATATATATATATATATAATGCTTCTAGGAGCAATGTGAGATTTTAGCTGTTTTTTCCTTTTAACTGCCAGTGGGGGTTTGAACTGATTGGCTGGGAGCTTGGCTATGTTCTGATTGGGTGGAGGTGTGTTCTGATTGGTTAGGGGCTTGGCTGTGCTCTGATTGGCTGGGGGGTTGGCTGTGTTCTGATTGGCTGAGGGAGTGTTCTGTTTGGGTGGGGGCTTTGTTCTGCTGGAGGGGCTCAAAGTGGCCAATGATGCAGCTGTGGTCTGGCTCCTGGTCTGTGGTCGTGCCTCATCATCGGTGTGGGTTTGGGTTTGCTTTTTGCGTGGATGTGTGGAGGTGGCATCCTGTGTGGTTCTGGTGTCAATCTTTGTGTTAGCAATTCGTTTGTCAATAAGGGCGGGTTTCCAAATACCTCCCGCCTACCAGCCATTTGGAAACCCGCCCTTATTGACAAATGAATTCCTAACACAAAGATTGACACCAGAACCACACAGGATGCCACCTCCACACATCCACGCAAAAAGCAAACCCAAACCCACACCGATGATGAGGCACAACCACAGACCAGGAGCCAGACCACAGCTGCATCATTGGACCACACATTACTCCTAGAAGCAGAAGCCAAAAGCACCAGCCTGAAGATGATGAATGAGACTTCATCAAAACGTCGCCCAGACACTTCAAATTCTACGTGGGAGAAAACCCGAAGAACCAAAGACCTACATATATATATATATACACACTGTATTTGTCTCATACAAATTGAGAGACTTGGTGTGTATTAAACTGTAATGAAATAGCCCACTGCAAATTAAGAAACCTGAACTTTTTTTTTAATATTGTATTTTGAGCAGCTGAAGATGCTGAAGAAAATTATAGGCAGGGAGAGGAAAAGATCACTTCAAGCTAAGTTTTATAATAATTTGGCAAGCAATTTTTCTACCAGAAAATGATTTTTGTGCAAAACTTTCTCTAGTAATATATCATCACTGTGGAATGTTTTACATTCATTTACAAAAAAAAAAAGTATTAAGGAGAACCTAACATGCAGACAAAGCTATTGTCAGCAACTCTTTAAAGCTGCCACATCATGAAGGGAGCTATGTGATTCCAGGAAAAGACATGGGTGCTTTAAACCAGGGCTTTTCAATCTTTTCACCCACTGTATCACTTTTAGGATACGGCAACATCCGAGTACCACCAGCAAGGTGTCAAAAACCTGATGAACAAAAAAAGGAAAAAAGTAATAAAGTACTTACAACAGTTCGCTTAGTGACTGTTTGAAGTTACAATGGCACTGAAAAAAGTGCCCCCCAAGTCACAGCCGAGCAAGACACCTGCCTGCCCGCCCGGCCGCGCTCTTCCTCCTGTTGTGAGCATTTCTGTTGAGGATTGGCAGCGGGGGTGGGGTGGGGGGCTGTTTGGTTTTTATTCCCCCCGTCTGCTGGGTGGTTGCAGCAGGTTTTGGTCACTTCACATGACCCTGGGACACTGTGACCGTCATAAATATGGATCAGTTGCCAAGCATCTGAATGTAAATCACAAGACCCTGGAGAGGCTGCAACATTCCAGCTGATCGGCGCTTCTTCTGGGCTCAGCAGAAGCACCAGGAATAGCGCTGCTTTCCAGCTGATTGGTGCTTCTTCTGGGCTCAGCAGAAGCGCCAGGATCAGCGCTGCTTTCCAGCTGATTGGTGCTTCTTCTGGGCTCAGCAGAAGCGCCAGGATCAGTGCCGAGCTCCAGCTGGAGCCTGGCGCTGATCCCGGCGCTTCCGCTGAGCCCTGACAGCCCTGCAGCTGCAGCCGTTTCTCGCTCAGGCTTGTGCGGTACTGCCACCAGTTCAGCTCATTCCCCTCCCCTACCAGGTACCACTTTTCTAGGATGGTCGCGTACCGCCTGCCAGGTGCCCATGGACCACCGGTGGTCCCCGTCCTTTAAAGAGTTGAAGGATATTATGTTCACCCTCCCGCCTGCAGGATCTGAAGTTCTTTTTCCAAAATATTCCCCAAGCACTGTACAGCCTTACTGTATTAAGTGACATGCCATATTACAAAATACAGAAAAGTGGGCATTTTAGTGGCCCTAAGAAAAATCCCTTAAAACCTACAGATTTCTTACACTGAAATCAGTGTAAGACCACACTTGGAATGCTGCATCCAGTTTTGGTCACCACAATATAAAAAGAAAAGATGGTGAGACTGTAGAAAGAGTGCAGAGAAGAGCAACAAAGATGATGAGGGGACTGGAGGCTAAAACATATGCAGGAATTGGGGATGTCTAGTCTAATGAAGAGAAGGACCAGAGGGGACAAGATAGCAGTCTTCCAAAATCTCAGGGGCTGCCCCAAAGAAGAGGGGGTCAAGCTCTTCTCCAAACCACCTGAGGGCAGGACAAGAAGCAATGGATGGAAACTGATCAAGGAGAGAAGCAACCTGGAACTAAGGAGAAACTTCCTGACAGTGAGAACAATTAACCAGTGGAACAACTTGCTACTAGAAGTTGTGGGTGCTGCATCACTGGAGATTTTCAAGAAGAGACTGGACAGCCACTTGTCTGAAATGGTATAGGGTCTCCTATTTGAGCAGAGGGTTGGAGTAGAAGACCACAAAGGTCCCTTTCAATTCTGTTATTCTGTTCTTGTAATAGTAGAAGAGATAAGATGAGATGAGATGAGATGAGATGAGATGAGGAAAGGCAAGGCAAGGCAAGATAACCTTTATTGTCATTTTTTACTGTGGGCACCCTGGCACACATTAAAAATGAAATGCTGTTACTTGCTTTCAAAGGTGTACGCATTCATAACACACAGGTAAACATGCTATATACAACACATGTATATACCTATACCCTTACATATAAATATTACAAAATATTTGTAATACGTAATGGAAAGAGGAAGCTTGAGAGTTCTTATTATTGTTATTGTTATTAAAATTAATTTGTTTACTTATCTAAACTGAAAGCATGAGAGAGCCTTCTTCAAACAACTGAAAATAGGTCACACTCAGGAAAGCCACGATCCCAGAGGATACAGAACACAGGATTTAAATTACAAGACACATTTCCATTGAACATAAGCGGGGGGGGGGGAATCATTAAAAACGCTGCAATAGCGAAATCAATCATTTAAGAAAAGGAGCTGGGATAGACACCCTCTCTGAATTGATTTAAATGGAGGCAAGACCGAAGTCTGCCTTGGGTGTGTTAATCTAGATTTCTTCCGTTGGCAATGATAAATCCAGACACTGATTTCTGCATTTTGATCAAGCCACGGGCTATCGGTCTCACACTTTCTGGACACAGCTGCCTTAAATCTCTCTGGCATGCAGCGATGGATTGCCTCAACCATTTCTTCATTCTCTTTCTGATCTCCTGCCATGAGCTCTGTGAACGGAACAATAAGTCCCTTCTTAGCTGGACAACAATGATAATAAGTTTACAATGTTTGTAGCATGTGAGTTGTTAATGTTTTGCTGGCCATGCTTTAGTGACTATCTTCTGTGGAGAGCACCCCTTGATTCTGACATGCATGACCGCGACCTGGAATTAAGGAGAAACTTCCTGACAGGGAGGACAATCAACCAGTGGAACAGCTTGCCACCAGAAATCGTGGGCGCTCCATCACTGGAGATTTTCAAGAAGAGACTGGCCAATCACCTGTCTGAGATGGTATAGGTTCTCCTGCTTGAGCAGGGGGCTGGACTAGAAGACCTCCAAGGTCCCTTCCAGCTCTATTCTGATTGATTGGTTGATTAAATGATTAATTGAACAATTGATTGGTTTTTGTCACGGTTAGAAAATTTCTCCTTAATTCTAGGTTGGATTTCTTTTTAACAAGTTTTTACCCATTTCTTCTTGTCTTGCCCTCTGGTGCCCTAGAAAATAATTCATTCTCTTCTTCAGCCCCTCAAGTACCGGACGGCAGTTATCATGTCCCCCCCAATCCTTTTCTTCCATAGGTTAGATATACTTAGCTCCTCAGCCATTCATCAAATGATTTAACCTCCAGTCCCTTTATTCTCTTTGTTGCTCTTCTCTGCACACGTTCTAGGATCTCAGCATCTTTTTTTGTATTGTGGTGATACATAGCTTCCTTGGGAATGGTGTTGTGGATCACCAGAAAATAGCCACACCAGTGACATCTTGAATTCTTACAGCGGTGCAATAAGATTAAAATTTGTGGGTTGTGTGTGCAAGCGAACGTATCACCCAGCACCAAATACTTGTTACATCAAACTTTCATCCACAGGCAGCCAAACCCATCAGTCACAGGTATACTTGTTATACTTGTATTTTTGTTGTGAGCCGCCCTGAGTCTTGGGAGAAGGGCGGCATATAAGTCTAATAAAATAAAATCAAATCAAATCTAGTCTTCAAAACCAAAAACTGAAGGAAAAGGGACAGGCAAAATTGTTAAATTCTATGATCTCGCCAGGAGAATGTCAACTCTTTACTTGCTTAAACTGGAAGGCAAGTCAGTGGAGAAGGAGCTGAATGTGAAGGAATTCTTAGGCGTTTTCCTCCAGGGTTTTCCTGTAAATAGTCTGACATCAGCATAACCCTTGTCCTTCCTTTCCAGTCTAGACACTGGATGTCACTTGTTATGGTGTGTTTAAATTAAGGCTACAGCCTACACAGATGAGTTTCTTCTTGTCCATCCAGAATTTCACCGATGTCAAAAGGAACGCCATGTAGGAGGCATCTCCTTTTTGTCAGCAAAGACCGCTCGGCTTGGCTCAGACAGGCCAAAACTGTTTGCAGTGATCCGGCTGTAAATTTATCCCCAAATAACAAACAAAACCTTGCCTTCCTATTTTCATTGGCAGCGCTCAGGACTTTTCTGAAAAGGCTCCCTTTCTCTGATCTTCTTTCATGCCGCTGGGGGAAACTGCTTGGTTCTCCAATGAGGTTGTTTCAAAGCATCAAAGCTTTAATGGAACCGAGTTGGAAGGGACCTTGGAGGTCTTCTAGTCTATCCCCCGCTCAAGGAGACCCTATGCTATTCCAGCCAAGCGGCTGTCCAGTCTCTTCTTAAAAACCTCCAGTAAGATTGCACTATTACTGAGACGAAGTTAATTCAGAAGCGTGAATGAACAATATGTGATAGACTAGATATAGTAGATAAACCATATACAAGATTTACCTCAGGTTATTAAACTTTTACCTCAGGATTTTTGGTTGGGGACCATAAAAGATTGTACTAATACTGAGATGAATAATATGTGATAGACTAGAAACTGTGGATAGACTATAGAAAAGAAAAACACCAATCAAATAAATTGTAACAGGCGTCTAGTTGAGGCTTGATGTGAGGAGTGAAAAATGTTTACCAAACCAGACGTTTATAAAGATTAATACTTAGTGATGTATATCAGGTGCTATGATGATTGATGCATACTATGATTTTATGTTCAATGCTGATTGTATGAATGTAGATAGACCATATACAAGAGATGTATTTTCGGGTCTTATGAGGACAGCTTAGTAATATGAACCCAGATTTAATGTTGACTGCTTTAATATTGGGAAAGCGTACTGAATTTCTACCTCAGGATACTGAATTTCTACCTCAGGATTTTTTGTTAGGGACCATAAAAGATTGTACTAATACTGAGATGAATAATATGTGATAGACTAGAAACTGTGGATAGACTATAGAAAAGAGAAACACCAAGCAAATAAATCGTAACAGGCGTCTAGTTGAGACTTGATGTGCGGAGTGAAAAATGTTTACCAAACCAGACGATTATAAAGATTAATACTTAGTGATGTATATCAGGTGCTATGATGATTGATGCATACTACCGGTATGATTTTATGTTCAATGCTGATTGTTTTAATAAAAGAATTTTTTCATTAAAAAAAAAAAAAACCTCCAGTGAAGGAGCGCCCACAATGTCAGAAGGCAAAGCCATTCCGCTGGTAAATCGTTCTGTCAGGAAATTCATCCTTAGTTCTTGCTTCTCTCCTTGATTAGGTTCCATCCGTTGCTTCTTGTTCTTTCTTTCTTCAGGTGCTTTGAAGAATAGGTTCTCTGTGACAGCCCCTGAGATGATGATGATGATGATGATTGATCATCACACAGTCAACCTGATGTTCAGACTGGATTTGGCCTTTTTGTCTACCTATCGAGTCCTTCCCAAGGACTTGGGTTAGGCAGATCTGGATGTTTGATGGTATTACGGATCTCGTCGCAGGATGGAAGCCGTTCCTAGTAAGGCCGCCTTTCGCAATTGACTAATGGCAAATTTGTCAATGCCGATGATGGTGTTCAAGTGGTGCTCCAGTTGTTTTGGGATTGCACCCAAGGCGCCTATGACTATTGGTACTACCCTTGCTTGCCTTTGCCACAGTCTTTCTATTGCTTTTTGTAGGTCTTTGTCTTTTGTTACCTTCTCCAGTTCTTTCTCGTCTATTCTGCTGTCTCCAGGCACTGCCACATCCACTATGATTATGATTGTGATTGTGATTATGATTTCCTTCTATTTCCCACCATCCAGTCAGAGCTGAAGAAGCTTCCTGGATGAGAAGCGAAACATCTTCAAATAATAACAAGAAAGTCCACTTGCCTCCTGGGGAAAAAAAAAGCCCCTTTGGAATATCCAGAGAAACGTAATGTATTTCCCAATCCCTTTTGACAAGCCCAGTTGCCGTGTGAAAAAGCACCTTCGGCACACTTGCAATACTGCATCCAGTTTTGGTCACCACAATATAAAAAAAGATGTTGAGATTCTGAAAAGAGTGCAGAGAAGAGCAGGTAGAATTTATGGTTATTGACTGCTGACATATGTATCAGAGCAGAGTGATGGATGTCACCTCCTCAATCAATTTTCTTAATGATCACATCTATGCCAAATACTCTGATGATCCCTAGACATTTTAAGCACATAAATATCAACATTTAATTTTCATAAAAGCCCTTTTTAGACATGAGATTCGTAAAATTCCTCGTAATTCAGCAACTAGCCTCTCTCTGAAAAAAAAAAAAAGGTGCATTATTGCATCTCCTATTTAGGACCAGCATATATATGTCACAGAGTAAACTGCTGAGTTTATGAATAAGCGATGGTGCAGAAACCAAGTCTGAAAATGTTTGAAAATGTCCTGTTGACTTCTGTGCAATTCATTTTCAAATAAGCTTAATTATGGTACCTCACAGAACTTATCAAAGACTTAAAGAGATTTAATGAAGCTCTCTAGATAACTACAATTTTGTGGGGAACTATTTCTAGAATGATTTTCCAAAGCACCATGATGTTACCTCGTTTGGTCAATGAAACGTCTGCAAGAAAACAACCAAGCTCAGAGAGCACCCAGGACCACCTCATGCAAAGATATCTGGGCCTTTTGCATCACCAGATCTGTCAGTCGTGAGATATTGATCCATTTGGCCTCCCAGTGCCCAGCCGATGTGTCGCAGTGAGCTACCTGACTGCAGAACCCTGGATACAAATACTTCCTTCCATTTTTGACTCCTGTTCCAGCAGCAAAAGATCATTTGCTGAGCTGTGTAAAAATCTGAGCAGCTTGCCAGCCTCTGGACTCCTGTTTTCACAACTAAGAAAGCCGAGGAATAACTGAAGCTTTAAGAGTGCTTTCTGGTTTTTCTGGCTGGATTTTGCTGAGTGCATTTCTTTAAAAGAGAAAAAAAACCACCCTTATTTTCCAAGCCATTTGCAAGTCAGCCAATTTGCAAAATGTTATTGCTTCTCATTAACCTGCATTTACCATATGTAAAGGCCTCTTTTACTAAAACACTGGGTATTTTGAGCCTTTATTCCTGCTCTACAGGCCACGGTATGGTAAGCATCCTTAATGAAGAGATCTTCATCAATTTTCTACTTGATGTCTTGACCTTAATCCCTTTGGCTAAATAATTTCTGGATTGCTGAGAGAGAGAGAGAGAGAGAGAGAGAGAGAGAGAGAGAGAGAGAGAGAGAGAGAGAGAGAGAGAGAGAGAGAGAGAGAGAGAGAGAGAGAGAGAGAGAGAGAGAGACTTAGCAGTGCCCCTTGGTTAACTTTTAAATCTCTCAGCACAAAAACACTGCAAATCATTAACCCAAGCTGATTTTTCCTTTTTTCTTTCGCTCAAAACAACTTTATTTCCTTGTTACAGAATTCTGTGTTCAGACCACAGTTCTCAAGTAGTCCTCAACTACCAAACATTTGCTCATAGGCTATTTGAAGTCACGACGCTGCTTAAAAAAAAGTGACTTGCAACCAGGCCTCTAACTTACTGCCATCAGTCCCCACAGGCACATGATGACAATTGAAGTGAGTGCTTGACTACCAACATGTAGTTATGACATTTACAGTGTCTGTTTTGCTTTGAAGACATTGCGCTTCTCATCCAAAAAGTTTCTTCGGCTCTGGTGCAGGAGCCTCAGTGGATTTCCAGAAAACATTGCGGACTACAGGAACCGTTTGCACTTCAGCTTGAGATGCAGACAACACAAACTCATCCCCAACTGCCTGCGCCTGTCTCCAACAGGGAAGGACACATCCTGCAGCCAAGAAGTCTCCACACCCCTTTGCACCACTCAGGTGACCTTGAGGACACAGGTAAACTCCCAAGTGGCCTCAATGACTCTCTAAAAAGGATGCAAATGACCAGCTCTCTGCAAGGAGTATAAATCCTTCCATTCCCCACCATTCAGTCAGAGCTGAAGAAGCTTCTTGGATGAGAAGCAACACGTCTTGAAAGAAAAACAAGAAAGTAGTTGCCTCGCGGAAAAGCACCTGTAGGACATAAATGGGTGTGTTTCCCCCCCCCCCAGATCTCACTTTACATTTTCGTCCTGCAATAGAAAGCCTCCTCAGCTTTCACTGCTTCTCCCATCATCTCTCTCTCTCTCTCTCTCTCTCTCTCTCTCTCTCTGTCTCTCTCTCTCTCTCTCTCTCTCTCTCTCTCTCTCTCTCTCTCTCTCTCTGTCTCTCTCTCTCTCTCTCTCTCTCTCTCTCTCTCTCTCTCTCTCTTCTCTCTCTCTCTCACTCACTTCCTTTTCCTCGTCCCAAATTCCCAGCTTAGGCTTGATCTGGCTGTTCTTTCCTGAGAGATTCATTTCCTCTGAGAAACGTGTTCAAAATGGGTTCAAAACAGCAGGATTGGGGAACTCAGTGAAATCGTATTTTTATGTATCTCAATAAAAACAGTTTTCAGGAGGGCTCAAGCTTTGTCACTGAATCGGAGCCCGGGTGTCACAAAGGCCTGGCGATCAATATTTTGTTCTGCTAGTCTACTTAGAAGTTCCTAAATGCAGGAATCAAACTGGCAGATCTAATAACTACGCAGCTCTGGACATCAACGCTTGGACATCCACAGGGGGAAGACAAGGCCAAGTGTTGACCATGATGTCATCATACAAACGCCAAGGTAAGTGTCTATGGACAACAAACGAAGCAATGTTGCCACTCCGTACGTTGCAGGAATATCTGAAAAGCTCAGGAGGAGTTTCAACCAACACAATGCACACACACACTTCAGACCCCAAAATACACTAAGGCAGAAGCTGGTCCACCCCAAGGATAAAACACCCAGACACAAACTGAGCAACGTGGTATATGCAGTACAAGGCAGTGAGCTCTGTACATTGGGGAAACAAAACAACCAACTTCACAAATACACGCAATACTGCATTCTAACCATTGTGCCACCAGGGCAATTTAACAATATAAATTTACGTTTACTGTATAACCGGCTATAACTGCCTTGGTTGAATAAGGATTCCTGAGCGGTTAAAAGGAACATTACAGAACTGAGTGGACATAATAGAACGATCTATAAGCATCTGCTCTACTCCAATGGAAATGGTGCCAAAGCTGAATGGAGACAGATCTTTTGTAGAGACTTTAGCCAAATAAACAAAGTGGCAAAGTTGAATGTGTATCCAAGGTCTAGAGGAGGTGAACATCTGGATGGCTAAGCGGAGCCGCGCATCTACCGTCTTTGGGTTTAACCAAAGGGTATTAGCAAATCCCACTTGAACATCATCAAAGGAGAGCCCTTGTCATTCTAGGGGGTCTCTTTCAATTTTATACATCTCAAATAATTCTTGGTATATTATGTCTCCTGAGTCTGACATTCAATAGTATCCGCTGGAGCCACTCCCTCAACATCTGAGTTGTTTCACTCCTGGGCCATGACAACTGAGAAAGAGTTAAAGTGGAAATTACAGAAGAAGCAGAAGAAGCAGATTATTTGAAATCATTCAGAACTAATTCTCGGGGCACATAATTCATTGTCATGGATTATGGATGGCAGGATTCAGATGGAGGGTTGGTCCTACTAGATCTCTCTTTGCTTTTCAGTACCGTTGACTGTGCTATGTTTCTGGAAGTCCTTTTTTTGTGTGGTAGTTCCTTTACTTCCTGAGTTTGCAGTTCCAACCAGCCGGTTGCATAGAGAGGTTGAGCACGTCTGTGTGGGATGGCTCATAACTTTGGCTTTCAACCCAACTTATTTATCATCTATATAAAGACATTGGGAAAGATCATCCAATGGTTTGGGTTGTGACTGACGAGACCCAATTATTCAGATTTATGCCAGATCAAATGGGAAATACAGTAGAAGTCTTGACCCAGTGCTTGGGGACTTGTAAGGGTGTGGCTAGAGAAGAACAGATTGAAGCTCAGCCGGGGGAAAAAAGAGTGGCTGCTGATTCAGAAACCAAACTGATTATGGGACTGTTCCAAATTTAGCTTTGAATGGAGTTGTGCTTCCCCAAATGAAAATGGTTTGTAATCTTGAGATGTTTCTACTTTGCCAGGTAAAAATAGGTGAAAACCACAGCCAGCATTGCCTTGGTTCATTTTTGTCTGTTGCAGCAGTTATTATCATCTGTACACATGTTGATAGAGGCTACCGGTTAAGATCTCAAAGATGCTTTTTTTCACGAGGCAACTGGACTTTCTTGTTTTTCCTTGAAGACGTTTCACTCCTCATCCAAGAAGCTTCTTCAGCTCTGACTGGATGGTGGGGAATGAGGAGCTGAAGAAGCTTCTTGGATGAGAAGCGAAACGTCTTCAAGGAAAAACAAGAAAGTCCAGTTGCCTCGTGAAAAAAAGCATCTTTGGGACAACCATGACCTGGATGGCTGAGAATCTCCATAGACATCTACTGGTTTAGAGGTCCCATCCTTGGTAAGGTGTGCAAGAAGAGATTTAGAAATGAACCTGAAGTTTCCCATCTGCAGAATCAGCCATGCTTAGAGTAAGAACTGCATCCTCATTATTAACTTTAGAACATTGTGGCTATTCAAGAAGCCTCCAGGAACGAGGAATGAAACAATTAAGAAAGCTGAGTGTCAAATGCAAAGAATCGGGATCATTCATAAAGTTGCAGTGTAGAAGATTTATTCAAGCCTATACACGAGAAATTGGTCAACGAAAGTTCAACACTACACTGGTGCCAGACCAGCTGGATTGGGAGTGCTTGTGGGAATGCAACAACGCTAAACTGATGGTGCACTTAACTCTGCCCCATGGCCCGCCCCCCCCCAGCTCTGCCCGTTCTTCTCCTACACCGGGAGCAATAGGGCCCTTTTATTTATTGTGACTTTATGAAATGAAAGAAAACAAATGAATAATTCATGACTTTGTCATTTATTTTGTCACCCGCCGTATGTTTGATTGTACTTAGAAGCTTCTTAGATTTGCCCAGCTGAAGTGATGTAAAAGTAGCTGACATAAAACACACAGGCATGCAGCTACTCCCAGCTTACACAAAGAAGCACTTGGTACTTAATGGTGTTATAAATAAAGTGAGCGAACAAACAAAGGGACGTGTCTTTAGCCAAGTGAACAGATGACTGTTGAGTTCATGCAACATGTCAAAAGATTAAACTCAGGTGAAGCAAACATCCGTTGCTCTTTGTGTGACATATCAGGGCCAAGTAAATAGTTCACATTGATTTGTTTAATATTCCCAGTGTCTTGTTCACGTTGTAGTATTTATTTAATACTACCAGTGCAAACATTTATGTTTAATACTACCAATGTACTGTTTACATTTTAACATTGTATTTTGCTCCTTATTTGTTTACATACAAAATTGTGCCCTCTTTTCCCCCATTTATTCTATATTGTGTGAAATGGGATCTTAATCTGCGAATGTCAGTTATTCTCCAGTGGGTGTCCCATCACTGGAGGCTTTTAAAAAGAGATTAGATAGTGTGATGATTCCCTCCCCCCCCCCCGATACCCCAGATACCTCTCCAGAGGTCAGCTCTGAGGATGAACCAGTCCCAGGCACGTCTGGAGGGCAGTTGATCAATGGCTCTAAGCAGCTATCTGAGAGGGATTTGGCTCAAACACAGCTGCAGCAGGAGAGCCCTGAGGCTTTAGGTGGGGAAAGCAGGCAGCTGGTCAGCAATGAGGAAGAGGAACTGCCTTCTGCCCCTGATCTGAGAACACATAGGGTAGAGAAAAGGCAGGAGCAGAGAAGGTCATCCTGATTACTTGCGAGGAGAAATTCTTGCCCCTCTTGATGGGCTGCATCAGAAGCTGGCTGTTTCCCACCAGCAGTTCACACACCCCCCATGACCCTCACCTGATGTAACCTCCCCATCACAAGACCCATCACTTAACACAACCACACCTGAAGCCTTTATAAACAGAAGAACACTGACATCCTCTAAATTCCTCTGAAGCCTGGTAGCAAAACCTTTGGAAAGCAACCCACCAGCTCAGAAAACGCACCTTCAGCCTCATACATTATAACATTTAAGGGAGAAGAATTAGCCACAATAATTTTTTCCTTTATCACTGTTTTGACAGCATTCTTGGGTAGCTTTCATTTAACCAGGTTGTGTTTCTTGTCTTTTCCTTTCCTTTTTTTTCAACAGAGGAAAATGGAGAGCTTCGGTGGGAAGGACACGTTTTATTCAAATAGGGCTTGTTTAGCTCTTTACCTGTCAGCACCTCTTTACAATATTCTGATTGTGCTGATTTTCCCTTTCAACCCTGAAAGTAGGTGTCTGCCTCACAATGCTCCAATCAGAAACTTGAGTAGACATGCCGTCATTAAATAATGACACCCTGAAGCTGACAGTCTTCAAAAGCCTCCTTTTTTATTATTATTATTACTATTATTATTATTTCTCCCCCCCCTTCATTCCCACAACTGGTGCAAATCCCTGTAATTGATTTGGATTAAGGGGCTGGTAATATAGCAGTGACTAGCAATTAATGTGAGTGTTTTAGTCTCGTTTCATGCTGTCAAATATTTCTGACACTTGTTTTATGGGCTGGATTGTCAAGCATGGAGCTGCTTGTCTCATTATATTCTGATTTGCCACCTCTCTTTCTGATCCCTGCTGCAAACAACAGCCAGCAAAAATTCCGTTTATTTTATCTTATTGCGGAGAGGAGATGATACGGGACCCAAGGGACCTCAGAAACCATATCCTCCCTTCTCAATCAAAAGTTTTCTTGTTAGGGGGGGCAAAGTGTGGTATAAGAATGAAAAGTGAGGGTCTGTTGTCCCAAATTCAGATCGCATAACTTCTCATAACAAAATCTCACAACCACAAAGAAGAGGGGGGGTCAAGCTATTCTCCAAAGCGCCTGAAGGCAGGACAAGAAGCAACGGATGGAAACTGACCAAAGAGAGAAGCAACCTAGAACTAAGGAGAAACTTCCTGACAGTGAGAATAATTAACCAGTGGAGCAGAAGTTGCCTTCAGAAGTTGTGGGTGCTCCATCACTGGAGGTTTTCAAGAAGAGATTGGACAGTCATTTGTCTGGAATGGTATTGGGCAGTGGTGGCGAACCTGTGGCATGGGGGCCAGAGGCGGCACTCAGAACCCTCTCTGGGGGCACGCGCACCGTCGCCCCAGTCCTAGGCCTTCAGCTGGGCTTTATGAAACCTTTTTGCTTTAGGCCTCCACCGCCGTGGGCAAAAAAAAAAAAAAAAGGTTCAATCAACCAGTCAATTTCAACTTCTCGCGGGGGAAAAAAGATCTTGCAAAGTTGGAATTGATTGATTGAATTTTTTAGTCCCACCCAGTCTGCCGTGACCACCGCAGCCATGCCCACCCAATGGGCCACGCCCACCCAATGAGCCACACCCACCCGGCACCCGACGATGCATAAGTGGGTTTTGGGTTGCAGTTTGGGCACTCAGTCTCTAAAAGGTTCACCATCACCGGTATTGGGTCTCCTGTTTGTGCAGGGGGCTGGACTAGAAGACCTCCAAGGTCCCGCCTGACTATGTTATTCTGTTATAACTTCTGCAAATTATTTGGAAATATCAGCACACTTAATCCACATGTTGTCTATGGAGCTTCTCAGTCCTCCAGCTCATGGTTGTCCCAAAGGTGCTTTTTCAAGAGGCAACTGGACTTTCTTTGTTTTTCTTTGAAAATGTTTTGCTTCTCATCCAAGGAGCTTCTTCAGTTCTAAAGAAGCTGAACTGAAGAAGCCCCTTGGATGGGAAATGAAACATCTTCAAGGAAAAAAAAAAGTCCAGTTGCCTCTTGAAAAAACATCTTTGGGACATCCATGATTTGGATGACTGAGAACCTCCATAGACATGTCCCCAATTAAGTGGTAATTTTGACAAAGAACCGTTCACCTATTTTTGTGCACCGAATTTACCTAATCCTCTTCGAAAGTCATCCAAGTGAGTGGTATCCTTCACAAAGTGTGAGAATGAACTCCACCAGTTAATTACAGCTTCCACAGTCGTCCTAATTTTCTTGTTAATTTCTTTTCAAGAGTTGGGTCAAGAGGAGCAGGCCACGTCATCTTCAGATTCAAAACTAGACCGTTCTGAGATTTTCTCAAGGGCCGAAGTTAGTTGGGGTTTTTTTTTCCTACCGTAAATATTTATCCAAGTGTTTGAAGATTCAAATACTTGCTTTAAAAAAAAAGAAAGAAAGAAAAAACAACAACAACAGGGTAAAGTGAAAGCCCTACCAGCACAGATTCGTTCCAATCCTAAAAATCTGAACGGCAGAAAAAGCATCTTCCTTTCAACAGTTTTTGCAAAACTGGAGGTCACATCATTTTATTTTACTTTATTTTTTAGTTGTAATAGCTCCTTTCTCAGTACCTTGATAAAATATTTGAAAGCATACCAAGGTAAAAGCAGCCACTCTGCAAAAGTAGCTTTTTTTGTGTGAAAAGGGCAATTGTACATCCAATGTTAATGTGGAATATTCTCCATGACGTGCCATTAAGAGTATTTCTCTAGGGGGAACACTCCCAAACAAACAACAACAAACAGCACAAATTCTTCTTGGATTCATGGCCTGCTACCTCTGACATGTTAGATGGAAAGAAATGCCTTCTGAGAAGAACTTATAAATGTGGTGTGAGCAAACAATTTTATATTGATAGCAGTCTTTCAATATTTGAGAGGCTGTGACAGAGAAGGGGGGGGGTGGTTGACCTATTCTGAAAAGCACCTGAAGGCAGGACAAGATGTAATGGGTAGAAGAACATTAAAGATAAAGAGAGAAGCAATCTGGGACTAAGGAGAAACTTCCTAAAAGCAAGGACAATTAACCAGTGGAACAACTTGCCTCCAGAAGTTGTGGGCGCTCCATCACTGGACGTTTTTAAGAAGAGGCTGGACAGTCACTTGTCTGGAATGGTATAGGTTCTCCTGCTTGAACAGGGTGGAGATGGACTAGAAGACCTCCAAGATCCCTTTCAAGGAAGGAAGGAAGGAAGGAAGGAAGGAAGGAAGGAAGGAAGGAAGGAACGAAGGAAGGAAGGAAGGAAGGAACGAAGGAAGGAAGGAAGGAAGGAACGAAGGAACGAAGGAACGAAGGAACGAAGGAACGAAGGAACGAAGGAACGAAGTCAAAAGAAAAGGCTCTATTGAAAGGTGCAGCACATGAGTGAAGGTTTTTAATCCCTCATTTAATATTAAGATTAATTGCGAATTTTATTTCCTTGCAACAAACAAATAAACACGCTCCGAAGGCTGCCCCTTTACTTACGCGTTGAGAAATCGAGGAAAGGAAGAAGATATAATTTTTATCTCTCCCCCTTCCCTTTTCCTACACCCTTTATTGCAACGTCCAAACAATGCTTGAAAATTCCCAGCTAATCAGCCTTCAAGCGGGGACAAGACACAAAGCTGTCTAACATCTGAATCATCACCCTGCAAAAATGTGTTTGAGGGAAGCAGTGTTTTGTGAACAAAAAGAGCGCTGCACTTTCCTATTCACACAACTTCTGGTTTTTAATATTGGGCAGGCAAAGACAAAAATCTGACCCAAAAAGATTATCGTTTTAGTTACCGCCTGAATTCTACCATGGCTTCTATGCCACCGTTAATAAAATCAACACATCACAACTTCATTGACTCTTTTACTCCAATAAATCAAGCAGCATCAATGAATAAATACCCAAGAATGCTCTAAGGAGGAAGGAGGGGAGAAAGAATTAATTGTTTATAATTGTTTGCAAAAGTCTCCCTGTCTAATTTATGTTCATCATACACAAGGCAGAACAAGAAGCAACGGATGGAAACTAACCAAGGAGAGAAGCAACCTGGAACTAAGGAGAAACTTCCTGACAGTGAGAACAATTAACCAGTGGAACCACCTGCCTCCAGAAGTTGTGAATGCTCCAACACTGGAAGTTTTTAAGAAGAGAATGGACACCCCATTTGTTTGAAATGGCATAGGTTCTCCTCCTCAAACAGGGGGCTGGACTACGTGACCTCCAAGGTCCCTTCCAGCTCTATTCTATTCTCTATTCTCTTTCTGAAAAGCAAGTCTTTTCTTTTGGGGGAAATATATATATATATATATATATATATTCTTTTATTGATTCAAGCCTACCCAATACCCTTATTTGGCACAGAGTACTTTTATGAATTTCACCATTTTTTCTTTATTATTAATTTAAGTGGGTTCCATTGAGCAATAAAATGGCTTGGCCACGGGAGCAGAGTGTCATAAATGAATTGATTTGTCATCTGTGAGTGGTGACTTCATTACGCTGGTGATTTCCTTTCGATTATAGAAAGATGCTGGAATAACCTCCCGGTGATCTATCTGTGGAGAGGGCTGGGGGAATACCAACACCCTCACCCACACATCGAGACACACATTTTTTTCATCCCTCTCTTTCTGATTATTGATGCCTTCCATTAATTTTTCATTCCTAGAGGCAGTCTTCCTGGAGATAAACAAGATATTTTATTCAAATGGGTTTGTGTGCGGGAGCCGGTCTCCAAGGCGAAAAGCAGAGATAAGCAGCAGAATATTTCCAACCCAAGTGAGGAGGCTTGTGTCAAAAAGAAAGGCCGAGGCCGGGAACGTTAAAAATAAAATGGAAAAGGTGTTAAGAGGAAGAAACAGCTCGGATACCGCTGAGTGCTCTAATCAACTGACCCATGTGGTAAGCCACCCACCGTTCAGATATGCTGGCCTGAGATGTCAACGGCCCTACATCTGACAGGGATAGGATCATCCTAGTCCAATGTGTGTGAAAGAATCAACTTGCAAAAGTAGGAACTAATCCCATTAACACGCAAAGATGCTAAACATGTTGTGCATTCTGCTAGGAAGGCCTGGCCTAACACAGAATACAGAATACAAAGTACACAGAGTACACAATAACAGACTTGGAGGGGTCCTTGGAGGTCTTCTAGACCAACCCACTGCTTGTGTCAGACAAATGGCTAGTCAATCTCTTCTTTAAAACCTCCAGTGATGGAGCACCCCCAACTCAAAGCCCAAAGGGGCTTTTTTTCACGAGGCAACTGGACTTTCTTGTTTTTCTTTTGAAAACGTTTCGCTTCTCATCCCAGAAGCTTCCTCAGCTTTGACTGGAGGGTGGGGAACGGAAGGATTTATACTCCTTTCAGATGGCTGGTCATTTGCCTTCTTTTAGAGAGTCCCTGAGGCCACTTGGAGGTTTGTCTGCACTGCTCAGGTGACCTTGGGGACAGAGATAAACCCCCAAGTGGCCTCAGCGACTTTCTAAAAAGAAGGCAAATGACCAGCGGTCTGCAAGACATCTGAAATGTTAATTTTATTCTCCATCTTACTATCCACCCCCCCCCTCCTTTTTTTTTTCATCCGCTGTAACATTTTGGCTTCGTTTGGGTTTTTGAAGAGGGCCAAAGCGATTCTGGAACCATGTTTTCCGAGGATACGTTGGGTGCTTTATTATATGTGAGCTGCGCTCTGCCACTCGGCCCTAAGAGTGTCCCGCCATCAGTGCATGTGAATTGATTGAGTTTGTGTGTGGTATGAATGTGTTAATTTTAAAATTATTGTAGTATTTTTGTTGTGAGCCGCCCCGGGTCTTTGGAGAGGGGCGGCATATAAATGTGATTTAAATAAATAAATATATCTTCCAGGGTTCTACTCTCTGAAGTCACCGCTTAGTTAAAACGAGCCTCGTTGTGGATGTCTCCAGCTCCTATGTCTCAGCAGCCGAACAAAATAGCTTGAAGCTTGCCCAGTGCTTATAACCTGGCATAAATCCAAGGTGAGTGGCAATTTCAAATTCTGCCTTGAAAGTGCCATTACCCCGCTGACCTCTAATTGCTAATAAAGATTTATTATATACGAAGCATTAAAATAAGCCGTCTGGAGTATCGGTCTGAAAATCCTACCTGATTGTCTCCATTACACTGGCTGAACCTACGAAGGTATTTTTCTTAATCTGTTGGGGCAATTCAATTGCTCTAAAAATCTGGCTTCCCCAGAGAGTTGAAACAGATCCTTTTTGAACCACTTCTTCAGTGTTGTTGTTTTTTTTAAAAAAATGACATGTACTTCATCAGTACTTTCATAGGTCATCCACTGAATATAAAGTAGAGAATCAGAGAAAGAGGTTACTAAGTAAATACTCCTTCCCAAGCAACTCTGCAACAAACCAAAATATATAAGTTCTATATTCTTTTTTTTTATAAAATTCTTTTATTAAAACAATCAACATTGAACATAAAAACATATTATGCAGCAATCATCATGGCACCTGATATACAACACTAAGTATTAGTCATTGAAAACGTCTGAATTAGTAAGCCTTTTTCCACTCCTCGCGTCTAGCCTCAACTATACTCCTGTTACACTTTGTTTGATTGGTGTTTCTCTTATCTGGTTCCATATTAATGTGATCAACATTAAACCAAAGATCCTATTGCTAAACAATCATCCTAGAACATAGCATACAACATTAGGTATTAATCTTTGTAAACATCTGTTTTAGTAAACGTTCTTCCCTCCTCCCTTCCCTCTTCAAGTATACTCCGAGTACCTTTTGTTTGGTTGGTGTTTCTCTTATATATGGTCTATCTACTGTATCTAGTCTATTGCATATTGTTCGTTTGCGCTTCTGAATTGACTTCATCCCATTACTAGTGCAATCTTTTATAGTCCCTAACCAGAGATCCTGAGGTAAAAGTTTCATATCCTGAGGTAGAGATTCAGTCCGCTTTAACAGTTTTAAAGCAAACAACATTAGTCATAAGTTTATGTTAAGAGGCATTAGTTATAGAACATATACATTCAACATTGGGTGTTAGTTTTTGTACTTCATGCCAGAATAGATACGAATATAAGAATATATTACTGGTGGGGTGTTTTAATGAGTGTTCTCTTGCTGGGATCAAACGAATCGAGAGGGTGGATAGAACTAAATGCCGAAAACAGAATGACAAATTGGAAGGGACCTTTGGAGGTCTTCCAGTCCAACCACCTGCTCAACCAGGAGACCTTATACCAGGGGTAGGCAACTTTGGCGCTTTTATGACTGGTGGACTTCAACTCCCAGAATTCCTGAGCCGGCATGGAGGAACTATTGCCCCCCTCATGACTGGTGGACTTCAACTCTCAGAATTCCTCAGCCAGCATGGGGAAACCATGGCCCCTTTATGACTGGTGGACTTCAACTCCCAGAATTCCTGAGCCAGCCATGGCTCAGCTTGGAAATCTCTCCCTTTCCCCTCAGCATGGCTGGCTCAGGGATTCTGGGAGTTGAAGTCCACCAGTCATAAAACAGCCAAGGTTGCCAACCCCTGCCCTAGACCATTTCAGATAAATGGTTGTCCAATCTCTTCTTGCTTACCCCTGGACTAGACATTCATTTGTCTGAGATGGCATAGGTCACTGGTGGCGAACCTATGGCACGGGTGCCAGAGGCGGCACTCAGAGCCCTCTCTGTGGGCACATGTGCCATTGCCCCAGCCTCGCCTCCCCCCACGACCCTCTCCTCACCAGCAGCCACCCTGGAGGAGTCGCCCCTGAGCGTGGCCCACGCAGAGCAGCACAGCCAAGGACATGGCAGCCAGGCAGTGTAGACAAGACTCATCCCTCACGCCCCATTGTGCACAGTTGATGCTGCAGGGCACGTGGCCACCATGGCGCTGCTGGGCTGCCTCGGTGATCTGTGGTGGGACCTGGAGGCGGTGAGTGGCCCTGCGGGCAAGCGGGGTAGGGGATGGTGTGGGGCCGAAGGGGGGGCACAGCATGGGTGGAGCAGGGGCAGGGCCAGTTTTTGGGTACTCGGTCTCTAAAAGGTGCGCCATCACTGGCGTAGGTTCTCCTGCTTGAGCAGGGGGCTGGACTAGAAGACCTCCACAGCCCCTTCCAGCTCTATTCTATTCTAAACTAAATGAACTGTTATAAGTCAAGGACTATCTGTATTTGTAGCAATCTCTGGTTACATTGGAAATCCCTCTTCCTTGGGAGAATAAAAAGGAATGAAAATAAGTTATATATTGCTTTTTTTGGTGTCTGTTTTAAGCATTTAAGGGGGGGGGGAAATCCAGATAGAATATAAACCCTGTGCTGAAACGTTTAAACATGCAAAGCTTTAAAACGCTCCTTTTTAACGCAGCGATCTGAATTACAGTGACATATGTTAAAACGGTGCATTTGTCTTGAATTTAAAGCGGGCTGATGTTTCACTCGGTTTATTTGGCTGCTGGAACTTCCTCTTTGTTATGTTTTTTGGGCATGTCAGCCTGGCGTTGCCGCAAAGGATTAAGGCAGAGCCAAACAGGGGAGCTGAAGAGGGGAAGGCTGGCCCTGTGAAGTCAGGAATTCTTTGGATTCCAGCCTAAGCAAACAACTTTTTTTTTTCTTCTTCTTCTTCTTCTCCTTTTTCTGTTTTGCATTCTTGCTCTCTTTTTCTCCGGCGCATGTGGGGTGCCACTGTAGCTTCTCCGCAAGACACTTCACTTTCACCCACGAAGGGGCTGGCAAAGCAAGAAAAAGCCCACTTTTTAAAACATGGCATCTCCGTCTTCTGGTTATCCTGCGCTGCTTGCAAAAGGTTGTCATTCTTTTGGAATGCAAAGGCTGTGCGGTCAAAACCCAGCAAAGCATCTTCCCCCATATTATTCGCCTCTGACAACCACATTTTTTTTTTAAGAGGCCCCTGTCCTCCTCTCGCCATTTCATAGCCTGACCTTTTTATGTCCCTCTCGTGCCTCAGGTGGGGGGGGGAGAAGTCAAAAGGCCCAAAACCTCCAGCCAAAAGGCTTAATGATGCAACCTTTTTGTCAAATGGAAGGGGGGAAAAAAACAAAAGGCGTTCTGCTTATGTCTTTTTGGGAACAGTTTGTGACAGTGGAAAAAATACAGATATCAAAATTAGTTGAGTTTCTGTGATGTCATAGAATGCCTGGCTCCAATCCTTGGTGCTCTCTGAGCTTGCTTGCTTTCTTGCAGACGTTTCATTATCCAACTAGGTAACATCATCAGTGCTAGACGAGAATGGGAGGAGGAGGAGCAGGAGGAGGAGCAGGAGGAGCAGGAGGAGGAGGACTGTGGGATCCTTGGTGCTCTCTGAGCTGGCTTGTTTTCTTGCCAACATTTCATGACCCAAACTAGGTAACATCATCAGGGCTAGTAAGGAGTGATGTTTGCTCTCAGTTTATATTCTGGTGACTTGCCCTGTCCGTGATGGTGAGGTTGGTTCTTTGGTTGGGTTGGTTGCTGTTGGCTCTTTGGCAGTTTCTTTTTTTTTTCCTTTTTTTTTCCACTTTCCATTTGTTTATTTCTAGTTACCAATGGCCTAGGAAACATGGAAGGAATATACAACTTACAGGCAATGAACCATGAGGTGAAAGACTTAACAAAGCAGATGGCCCTCTAGAGCAGTAGTTTGGAGTGGAAAGAAAACAGGCCTTCAACTAGTTTACAGAGAGTAAAGACCAAAGCAGAAGTCCCTCTCACCAATATAGAGGAAGCAAATGAAGTATTGCTTTTATGAAGGAACACAATATTCATATATTGGCATCCACATTTAGCAGTAGAGGTGAATGAAAAAGCTGGGAAAAGGGACTGACGGTAAGGCCATTTCACTTGCGTGCAAGTGTATCTTTACAGTATTTCTCTTCCAACTAGGGTTGGTTCTCCCTCCAGCTTTTTTATTTCAGATTCTATAGATTTCACTGTTTTGCACTGATGATGGTTACAAATTCAGGCTCTTTGGCAGTTTCTTGATTGGGGTATTGCTTACTTGATCTCTAAAAGCACCCCCCACCAACACTGATAGGACAAGCCCCCAGAACATAAACTGGCAGCAAACAGCACTCCTTACTAGCACTGATAACGTTATCTAGTTGGGTGATGAAACATCTGCTAAAAAGCAAACAAGCTCAGAGAGCACCAAGGACCCCTCCTGTCAACCCTGCGCTACAAATTGGAAGGGACCTTGGAGGTCATCAAGTCCAACCCCCTGCTCAGGCAGGAAACCCTATACCATTTCGGACAATTGGCTGTCCAGTCTCTTCTTAAAAACTTCCAGTGTTGGAGCATCCACCGCTTCTGGAGGCAGGTTGTTCCACTGGTTAATTGTTCTCCCTGTCAGGAAATTTCTCCTTAGTTCTAGGTTGCTT
The DNA here is from genome assembly GCA_034064705.1 of Bothrops alternatus. Taxonomy (NCBI): domain Eukaryota; kingdom Metazoa; phylum Chordata; class Lepidosauria; order Squamata; family Viperidae; genus Bothrops; species Bothrops alternatus. Next base: position 91,131 of record JARGCV010000497.1, on the reverse strand, counting down.
CTCTCCTTGATTGGTTCCCATCTGTTGTTGCTTCTTGTCCTGCCTTCAGGCGCTTTGGAGAATAGCTTGACTCCCTCTTCTTTGGGGCAGCCCCTGAGATACTGGAACTCTGCTATCATGTCCCCCCTCGTCCTTCTCTTCATTAAACTAGACATACCCAATTCCAGCCACCGTTCTTCATATGTTTTATCAGAATGCTAGGTCCATCTTTAGAAACAGTCCTACTACAGGTCATGCCTCCGTAATCTGCCTTTGCAGCAATTTTATAGATGGGCAGATGTGCTGTTCCAGGAATTCCCCCCACAGTCAGCCTACTCCTCTGGATCCTTGTTAGAGGAAGTGATTTGTGATTGTTTTCCCACCTGCAGACAATGCTCAGTAGGAGGGGAAATGAACTCTGGAGAATCCACCAATCGCTCCCCTTAACTCATCCCTCAACACATCAGTAAGAAGAATCGCTGAGCTCATCATGTGATAGAACAGAGCCTGGCAACTGGGAGGGCAGATGGTATGCTGATATGTTTCTGTGCCAGCTCAAGGAGCGCTCCCAGTCCAATAACACTTTAAAAACTTTGGAAAAAGTGCAGAGAAGAACAACTAAGGTGATTAAAGGCCTGAAAACTAAAACACATGAAGAAGAACGGTTGCAGGATTTGGGTTTGGCTAGTCTAGAGGAAAAAAAAGGACTAGGGGAGACATGATAGCAGGACTCCAGTATTTGAGAGGTTGCCATAATGAATAGAATAGAATAGAATAGAATAGAATAGAATAGAATAGAATAGAATAGAATAGAATAGAATAGAATAGAATAGAATAGAATAGAATAGAATAGAATAGAATAGAATAGAATAGAATAGAATAGAAGAGAATAGAATAGAATAGAAGAGAAGAGAAGAGAAGAGAAGAGAAGAGAAGAGAAGAGAAGAGAAGAGAAGAGAAGAGAAGAGAAGAGTAGAGTAGAGTAGAATAGAATATAGAATATAGAATATAGAATATAGAATATAGAATATAGAATATAGACTAGACTAGAATAAAGAATATAGACTAGACTAGACTAGAATATAGAATATAGACTAGACTAGACTAGACTAGAATATAAAATATAGACTAGACTAGACTAGACTAGACTAGACTAGACTAGACTAGACTAGACTAGACTAGACTAGACTAGAATAGAATAGAATAGAATTGGAAGGGACCTTATAGGTCATCTACTCCAACCCCCCTCCACCCGATCAGGAGAACCTACAACATTTCTGACAGATGGTAGTCCGGTCTCTTCTCGAAAGCTTCCAGCGATGAAGCTTATCTTAAAAAAAGCAAAGGCGAAACAAGCAGAGCTTGTCATTAAAAGGCTTACAGTGACCTTACAGCATTACAACCTTGTCTGTGGACACCAGGATCCCATTATTAAAGCACTGCAAAGCTTTCACCCTGTTCTCCTGTGGTGGGGTGGTCCTTCCCCCTCCCTGCACCCTCCCTACAATTCCCCATGAGCCAGTGAGCAAAAACTCCATTCAGAGAGAGAGAGAGAGAGAGAGAGAGAGAGAGAGAGAGAGAGAGAGAGAGAGAGAGAGAGAGAGAGAGAGAGAACCCTGACGTGGCAGAGAAGCTGCCGTTTAGCCGGCTTCTGAACTGCCAAATCCGAAGGGGAACACCCAAAGAGTCTGATAAAGACAGACCCACTTATCACATGCCCGGTCAAGTTATGTATTTATATTCATTTATGAACTTAAGAGCTGTCATTCTGAGTCACTATTAATCTGTCTGGTCTAGTCACTTAACCATAAATGGAATAACCCATGCAGGGATCTGAGGAACAGCCCTCAGAACCAGCGGTTCCCATGTCAAGATGATCCTGGTCATCAGAAATGAATAATTAACTCAACCCTGGGGTCTCAAAACACCGTCTGCCCAAGAATGGAGTTGTTGTTGTTAGGGTCTGGAATGTGTTGCGGATGTGAGAGAGGACAGGCGTTAAGGCTGTTTTGGGTAACTAGAGTGCAGAATGAGCAACAATGGTGATGAGGGGTCCAATTAATGGAACTAGGTTTGTCTAGTCTAATGAAGAGAAGGACTGGGAAGGGGGGAGGATCTAGTAGTGCACCAGTCCGGTTTGCACCAGTTCGGTAGAACCGGTAGCTAATCTTCTTTACATCGTGGCGACCAAAACTGGATGCAGTATTCCAAGTGTGGCCTTCCCAAGGCCTTGTAAAGCGGTATGAATACGATCCGATGTAAGTTCATACTGACAATGAGACTGAAAAACCAATGTGAATGAGGAAATAATCTTTAGGCTGGTAGTAAAATAAAGGTGTTTCTCAATGTTTCATTCCTGGAATTTTGCAGCCAGTCCAAGCATTTTCCATTTCTCTCCCTTCTTTTTCCAGGCTGCTTTCATCTTTCCTTTCCTTTGCTATTTTCACAGCCCTCCTTAACAGACTTCAAAAGATTTGTTACATTCATAGCCCAGCTTTCTTTCCTGACACTTAAACCTGAGCCACCCAAGTGGTCTTTTACTCATGCTCAGAGCAAAACAAAAGCAAGGTGGTTGAATCCGTTGTTTTTACTTACATTGCTTTCCGTGAGGACTTCCAGTGTGATATAACCCTTTGACACCACACAGCCTGGAATTCTCCCAACAAGGATGCAAGACTTTATGTGCCAAAAAGTGACCACCTTGGAAAAGGCCAGAATTACAGCACCTGGGGACACAACTAAGGATGCTGGGATAGTTTGAAAGCAGCTGGATTCCCAGGGTGTCCTCAGAGTTGGATTTATTTCCACTAGCTTCAGGGAAACTAAGACAAAATGCAGAAGGAGCTTGCTCCATTACATACTTGTTTAGAGGTATTATTGTTCCATTCTTCCATTAGGGGGAGCTCTGCCTTCACCCTCTATTCCCCATGCCTCACAGGCAGGTCCTTTAAGGGGAATGGTGCCTCCTCTGTTTGGCAGCTCCTTTCTCACTAATCCAGGCAAGGGTGAACTTGATGAGGTTGAGCAACAGGCAAGCAGGGTACGTGGGGCCAGCCTGCTCAGGATTTGTTTGGAGTTTCCCGTCCCTTTTGTGTGGGATGGAAAGGAAAGGGTTTTTGTTTCTGTGGGCTCTGAAGGGATTCAGGGTGGAGTGGTGCCTTTTTTATCCCTTATTTTTGGCACATCAAATTTATACAGAGATATTCTTTTAGCCTTCAGAAGACCATCAAGACCTGACTTTTGACTGAGATGCTGGGGTAGGACAGGACAGGAGGGAAGGGAAGGGACAAGGAAGGAAGGAAAAGTGGAGTGGAATGAGGAGGGGAGGAGAGGGAGGGGAAGGAAAGGGAAGGTGCTTTGGAGAATAGCTTGACTCTCTCTTCTTTGTGGAAACCCCTGAGATATTGGAACACAGCTATCATGTCACCCCCTAGTCCTTCTCTTCATTAAACTACTAGACTTACCCAATTCCAGCAACCGTTCTTCATATGTCTTAGCCTCCAGTCCCCTAATCATCTTTGTTGCTCTTCTCTGCACTCTTTCCAGAGTCTCCACATCCATCTGTTGCTTCTTGTCTTGCCTTCAGGTGCTTTGTAGAATATCTGGACCCCCTCCTTCTTTGAGGCAGCCTCTTAGATATCGGAACCCTGCTATCATGTCACCATTAGTCCTTCTTTTCACTAGACTAGACATACCCAATTCCAAAAAGCTTTAATGCAGAAAAGAAGGAGTCCTTAAACACAATAGTTTGCTCCCTCCCCTTTCAGTGCAAAGAAGTCTAACATTTTGTAAGATGTTATTCCAGAATTTCAAATCTTGACTTTCTTCTTCTTCTTCTTCTTCTTCTTCTTCTTCTTCTTCTTCTTCTTCTTCTTCTTCTTCTTCTTCTTCTTCTTCTTCTTCTTCTTCTTCTTCTTCTTCTTCTTCTTCTTCTTCTTCTTCTTCTTCTTCTTCTTCTTCTTCTTCTTCTTCTTCTTCTTCTTCTTCTTCTCCTTCTCCTTCTCCTTCTCCTTCTCCTTCTCCTTCTCCTTCTCCTTCTCCTTCTCCTTCTCCTTCTCCTTCTCCTTCTCCTTCTTCTTCTTCTTCTTCGGATTAATGGATACATATCCATTCAACTGATGGCTTTGGAAGAAAACTGGATCATGATTAATGGTGATTTCTAACCTGGTATGTTTCTGACTTATCTCCACCCTTACAGATACTCTCCTCTCTACTCCAGACAAAACCTAGATTTGTGGGATATTAAGATAACTCCACTACAAAAGGCACTTTGATATGCCTACTAGATTGTGTGCTGGAATGTGCTTCTCAGTAACTTCATCCTGCTGTCTGGGAAAACCTTCAAGACTAATCAACTTTATTAGGACCGAAGCTTTCCAGGTCAACAGTTTTAGAAAGCTTCAAAGACCAAAAATGATGAAGGAAGAAACAAGATGAAAAGCTGACAGTGGAGATTAAGAGTAAGAAGTCAAAAAGGGGAGTGGAGGCTATTTCCTCATTGATTAACAAGGTTATGGTCTAAGAACCCATTGTCCATGTTTAAGCCTTCTATAGTAGACTGGGATTTTTATAATAGATTATAATTTAGTCACCACTCTTTGTATTATGTAAAGTCTCTGTGTTCCACCACTGTGGCCTTGAGGTCAGGGATGGAGAATCCTGGAAGATCACAATGATATAATCAAGGAAAAAATTAAAAATCCCTACATCAACATTGACTGTGGAGGGGTAGATGATGAATGGTGACATCTACCACTTTAGAAGCCAAGGGGTCTCCAGTATTGTGAGTACATTACTCGGGCCTGCAATTGTGTTGTTGTTGTAAATGTAGAGAGAGAAAGGGTTTCTCAGGGATAAAGTTGCTCACTTTGTGGATTGATACTCACTATTTTGGATTAAAAACAAGAAAGAGAGAAACCTTTTCCCCTTTCCCCCTAATTTTTATATCTCTCTTTGCTCCGAACTCATGAAGATTTATTTGGTACAGGTAGAATGTGTAAAGCGAGAAGCACTAAAATTAGGAATATAAAAGTATCCTTGAGATTGCTGGTTGCCCAAAAGGGGAAAAAAAAAAAGAAATGGATATTTTAGAAAAACACATGGTGATAGGAAAGCCTGAGTTACTTCAGGCTATCTACAGCTGAGAGCCTGTGATATGTTCTCCTTCATCAGAGAGAAGAAGCAGACTCCAAAAGGGAAATTGGAAATCTAATTTATGGGCATTGATTAAAGTTACAGAATTTTGAAAGCCTGACAATCTTTTTGCCCCTCTTCTTATTATTCTAAAGAGAGTGAAGGCAGAGCTAATGTGAGTTTCTTTCTCTTCTTTTCCCAAGGTTAAACAATGTTTTGCTAGCTGTCAAGTTCCTTCTCTGAGGTCTTTTTTCTGTACGTCTCTACAGATAAGTACCAGAACTGCTCAGAAAAGAGTCAGAAAAAAAATAGCACCTGGCCAGAGAGAGGAAGGAAGAGATATAAACCATAAGAATATAATCTCACCTACAGGAGACATGAGATGTAGAAACATGCAAACTAAGTTTTTTGGACAAGCAAAGGAGAAAAAGTCCATAATCCCTCTGCTATGCCTATCGACTCTAGTGGATTGTGGAGAGAGTTCAATAGGATTGTCCTAAGGACTTAGTTCTGAATTTAACCCGTGTACTAATAGAGCAGCAGAATGTAGGAATGCAAATATATCCATATATTTAAATTAAAAACATATATATGTTTTTAATTTAAATTGCTAACAAAGAATAAGGGAGAACTGGGATAGCTATATAGCTCCCTTATTCTTTGTTAGCAATTTAAATTAAAAACATATATATATACTGGTTCCTGCGGATGGCTCTGGGTTGAGCTGAAACAGGTAAAAGAAAGAAAGATTTCTTTCTCCCATATTTGGGTTTACAGGGTGCAATTTAAAATGAAACACTCGATATAAATATATATATGTGTATGTGTGTGTGTGTGTGTGTATGTATGTGTATATATATATATATATATATATATATATATATATATATATATATATATATATATATATATATATATATATATATATATGTTTTCTGAGGTTTTCGCGGGTGTTTGTATGTAGGTCTTTGGTTCTTCGGGTTTTCTCCCACGTAGAATTTGAAGTGTCTTGGCGACGTTTCCACGAAGTCTCATTCGTCATCTTCCGGCTGGTGCTTTCGGCTTCTGCTTCTAGGAGCAATGTGAGATTTTAGCTGTTTCTTCCTTTTAACTGCCAGTGGGGGTTTGAACTGATTGGCTGGGAGTTCTGATTGGGTGGAGGTGTGTTCTGATTGGTTAGGGGCTTGGCTGTGCTCTGATTGGCTGGGGGAGTGTTCTGTTTGGGTGGGGGCTTTGTTGTGCTCAGGATAGTCTGATTTACAAGGGGATTAGAGATGGTGAACTGCATAGCTGTTTGGCTTCGCGTTCGTGGTCGTGCCTCATCTTCATGGTGGGTGTCAGTTTGTTTCATGTATGGATTGGAGGGGTTTAAGGTGGCTAATGATGCAGCTGTGGTCTGGCTTCTGGTTTGTGGTCGTGCCTCACAAACCCAAACTCCCTCACAGCATGAACAACTCCCTCACAGCATGAACAAACGAGATGATGCCTCCCGCCTACCAGCCATTTGGAAACCCGCCCTTATTGACAGACGAGTCCATAGTACGGGGAATGACACCAGACCTACACTCACAAAAACCACACAAGATGTCACCACCACACATCCAGGCAAAAAGCAAACCCAAACCCACACTGATGAGGAGGCACGACCACAAACCAGAAACCAGAAGCATAGCTGTTTGGCTTCGCGTTCGTGGTCGTGCCTCATCTTCATGGTGGGTGTCAGTTTGCTTCCTGTATGGATTGGAGGGGTTTAAGGTGGCTAATGATGCAGCTGTGGTCTGGCTTCTCTGATTATTTTGCTATTAAAGTGTTCAGTTTTGGCAATAGTTCTGGTCTTTTTGAAATCAATTTCATGTCCTGTGGCTTTAAGGTGTTGGACCAGGGAAGAAGTTGGTTCCTCGTTTTTGACTGAGTTTTTGTGTTCTTCAATGCGTGCACTTATTCTTCTGTTGGTTTGTCCGATGTATGTGGTGGGGCAAGCAGTACATGGGATTTCATATACTCCTTGATTTTCTAACTCAATTTTGTCTTTGGGGTTTCTTAGGATGGTGGATATTTTTCTGTTTGTACAGAATGCTGTTTTGATGTTATGTTTGTGCAGGATCTTGCTGATTCTGTCTGTGGTGCCTTTTATGTATGGGAGGAGGGCTTTGCCATTTTCTTGTTCTCTGTCTTGGATTTTAGTGAGAGTTTCTTTTTGGATTAAGTTGGAAATCTTATTTCTTTGGAATCCGTTGGATGTTAGTACATTGGTGAGAGTGTGTAGTTCGGTTTTTAGGTGTTGTTCGTCAGCTAGGCATTTGGTTCTGGAGATGAGTGTCTTGGCTACGGAGTTGATCTGTGCTGGGTGGTGGTGTGAGAGTGCGTGCAGATAGCGGTTTGTGTGTGTTTTCTTCTGGTAGATGGTGTGTCCTAGGGAGCCATTGGATTTCTTGTAGACTAAGACATCCAGGAAGGGAAGTTGGTTATTAGCTTCTGTTTCCATGGTGAACTGTATTTTGGGGTGTAGGCTGTTGAGGTGTGTGAGGAAGTTGTCCAGTTTTTCTTTCCCATATATATATATATATATATATATATATATATATGTTTTCTGAGGTTTTCGCGGGTGTTTGTATGTAGGTCTTTGGTTCTTCGGGTTTTCTCCCACGTAGAATTTGAAGTGTCTTGGCGACGTTTCGACGAAGTCCCATTCGTCATCTTCAAGCTGGTGCTTTCGGCTTCGTGCTTCTAGGAGCAATGTGTGATTGTAGCCGTTTCTTCCTTTTAACTGCCAGTGGGGGTTTGAACTGATTGGCTGGGAGCTCAGCTGTGTTCTGATTGGGTGGAGGTGTGTTCTGATTGGTTAGGGGCTTGGCTGTGCTCTGATTGGATGGGGGGTTGGCTGTGCTCTGATTGGATGGGGGAGTGTTCTGTTTGGGTGGGGGTTTTGTTGTTCTCAGGTTAGTCTGAGTTACAGGGGGATTAGAGATGGTGAGCTGCATAGCTGTTTGGCTTCGCGTTCGTGGTCGTGCCTCATCTTCATGGTGGGTGTCAGTTTGCTTCATGTAAGGTGGCTAATGATGCAGCTATGGTCTGGCTTCTGGTTTGTGGTCGTGCCTCATCATCGGTGTGGATTTGGGTTTGCTTTTTGCCTGGATGTGTGGTGGTGACATCCTGTGTGGTTTTTGTGAGTATATATATATATCGTCATGGGGTGCAAAATGGAGTTTATGTGACCTTCCATGACACCAAATTTCTATGACCATTCAGAATTGATTGTAAGATGGTCCTACTTATTTGTGTATTAAGTAAGTAAGTAGTAATAGTGTTAACCATTCCCCTGTGTCTGATTCATGGCAATTTTATAGGCAAGTGGTCTCCATGCTACCCGGTCAAGCACAAATTCTTTCAATTGTAGGATGTTGAACTTTGCTGATGGCATTAGCAGAGAATTAGCTCAACTGACTGTTTTGGCAAAAGAAAAGAATATAAGCACTTTTGTTTCCACTTGGAAACCGCCTCTGGACATTGTGCTTGAGGTGGGGGAAAAAAAGGATACAAGGTTTTTGAGTTTCATTGATTAGATTGATTTGTTGATGTAGAAATGGCTAGTTCATACTACTATAGAAATATAAAAAGTTGACATTCGATCTTAATGCCTTATTCTACTGTAACGGAGTTGGAAGTCAACAGCTTTTTTTTTTTTTTTGCCTTTCCTTCCCCTTTTCCACAGTTCTCTTTTTCCCCTTCACCTACAGTTGTTCCTTACTATTTGCTTTGGTATTTTTGTATTTTATGTTATATTCAAGATGGACAGTGATTAATATTTATAGGTTACTTGTATGTAAGAGTGTAGGTCTATACATATGCTGTATATTGTATGTTTTAAATGTGTGTTATGTATGTGTACACTTTGAGAGCAAGCAACTAAATTTCATTTTTAATGTGTGCCATTGTGCCCACAGGAAAAACAACAACAATAAACGTTATCTAATCTAATCTTATAAATGAATCAACATCTTTTTTTAAAAAAGAAGAAGCAGAAGCAGAAGAAGCAGAAGAAGAAGAAGCAGAAGAAGAAGAAGAAGAAGAAGAAGAAGAAGAAGAAGAAGAAGAAGAAGAAGAAGAAGAAGAAGAAGAAGAAGAAGAAGAAGAAGAAGAAGAAGAAGAAGAAGAAGAAGAAGAAGAAGAAGAAGAAGAAGATGAAGAAGGGACTATAGAAATCAGATTATAAAAAGCAACTTCTGTGTTTTGGTCTCCCATGTAATGCCAAGACCTATTGCCCTCCTTTAATGCAAGAGAAGTTATTGAAGCCAAAAAGACACTAAATTGGACCTCCAGATGCTTTCTTTGCTTGCCTGTCACTCACTTATCCAGTTCATCCATTAGTCATCTCTCCTTAAGTAACTATACCATTTATGGACCTGGAGATTTGACAAGGAAAAAGAGAACAGCTACATTTACATATAGCATCGTCCCACAGTTCTCTATTGATTTTTGTCAACAGCAGAGTAGTTAGATCAGCAAATTGGTGGCGGGGGGGGGGGGGATTTGGCCGCAAAATTCTTAGGGCATCCTTGTTCCCTGTGTTATCTTCAACAAGGAGTTCCCACCCTGATTGTGAAACCAGATTAACATCAACAATCCCCCTTTTGTTTAACATGGACCTGTTGAATATCTTGCCATTGTTTGGTTTATTTAAAAAGTTAGATTCAGCTGGATGTTCTGGAAGTTAAAAAGCTTAGCCTGCATGGCACATTTAGATAGGAGGCTGCGTAGAAAGCCACCTTTTCATCAACAGAGATAACCAAAGGTTTCAAGGAATTGCATCATCAGCTGACCCAGTCTTTGTCCTCATCCAAAAGACAATGCAGTGTTTCATTGCTAAAGAGGATATTGGCTCTTTTTGTTGACAAGACAGACCGCGAGGAAACGAAATACTTTAATTCTGACTGACTCTCCCAATATTTTCTACCGCTATCTTGACTTCATACAAATCTGTGTACAGTCATCCCTCTGTCTGAGCGTGGGTCAGTCTAGAATTTAGAAATAAACTGTTGAAACTATGGCATCAACTGGGAACATGTGACAATCCTAGAGCAGGCTGAATCCAAAAATGCCAGGCAATTTCTAGAAGCCTGGCATTCTAACAAATCAGCCATCAATAGACACATAGACATCAACAACATCTACAGAGTATGCAAAAGAGACAATCAACATCAGCCCAAAAGGGAACAATAAGACCCCAGCAATTTGCACCAGCAATCAGCACCCAGATCAGCATAGATTAACTTAAAAGTATAGAAGAGTGTGAAAAGAAGTACTAACAGCACTTTATGTGGGCAAGTGTTATTTTGCTGGAGGGGAGCTCCAAATAAAAAATCCACAGGATTGTTCTTGGAGCAATGTCAATCTCCAGCCAACTCATTGGTTCTTTGCATACACTTTAATTAAATAGAAATAAATTATGCATGTCGAAAGCACAAACATCTCTGCTTGTAAAAAAATAAAGAAAACCAAAAGGCAGTTGTTTGATTTTTATGAATTGCTTAGCAATATTATTAATGACTATTTGGAAAAAGTCATCCAATGGAAGCATAAATTATAAGCCAATCATAGAGTTGGAGCGGACCTTGGAGATCTCGTCCAACCCCCTGCTTGGGCAGGAGACCCTGTACCATTTCAGACAAATGGCTATCCAATCTCTTTTGAAAGCCTCCAGTGATATTGTTCCAAGATCTGAGGGGCTCCCGCAAAGAAGAGGGGGTCAACTTAATTCCCAAAGTATATGAAGGTAGGACAAGAAGCAATGGATGGAAACCAGTCAGGGAGAGAAGCAACCTGGAACTCAGGAGAAACTTCATAACAGTGAGAACAATTAACCAGTGGAACAGAAGTTGCCTTCAGAAGTCATGGGTGCTTCATCACAGGAGGTGTCTATGGAGATTCTTAGTCATCCAGGTCATGGTTGTCCCAAAGGTGCTTTTTCAGAAGGCAACTGGACTTTCTTGTTTTTCTTTGAAGACGTTTTGCTTCTCATCCAAGAAGCTTCTTCAGCTCTAACTGGATGGTGGGGAGTGGAATGGCCTCAACAACCCTCTAAAACAGGGGTTCTCAACCTTGGCAACTTTAAGACTTGTGGACTGGCTGAGGAATTCTGGGAGTTGAAGTCCACAAGTCTTAAAGTTGCCAAGGTTGAGAACCCCTGCTCTAAAAGAAGGCAAATAACCAGCTGTCTGCAAGGAATATAAATCCTTCCATTCTCCATCATCCAGTCAGAGTTACTCCTAGGCAAATGTGTACGGGATGGAAGATAAATCTATTTAAGCCTTTCCATTATAAATATAAATTTAAAGTATTAATTTAGCACAACCCATTCAAGGCTTATTCGTTTTGTTAAAACATCCCCTAAATAACCAACTTCTTCAGATGCAAAACTGAGAAGCTTGCAGAGGTTTTAAATGTAATGTGGTAGAACTAAATCACATGGATCAAACAGTATTTAAAAGAGAGACACTCGCATTTCCAGTTTTAATATCTATCTGACACATTTCTTGACATATTTTTTTTTCATGTTCCCTACTCCTGCCAGAACTTTGCTTTTTAACCAAAGCCTTCCCTCACAGAAAAGATGAATGAAACCCTTACTTCCTTGTTTAGCACTTTATTGTAAATAGATGTTCATTCACAGCTTCATCTATGAATAACTTTATAAACAGTTCGTGGGCACGTAGGCTGATAAACGGAACATTCGCAAAATGCAGAAGGAGTGTCCCTTTTCCCGGGTAAAGTCCAACCCCCAGTTTTGGTCACCACAATGTAAAAAAGATGTTGAGACTCTAGAAAGAGTACAGAGAAGAGCAACAAAGAGGATCAGGGGACTGGAGGCTAAATATACGAAGGAAGGTTACTGGAATTGAGTAAGTCTGGTTTAATGAAAAGAAGGACGAGGGGTGACATGATAGCAGTGTTCCAGTATCTCAGGGGCTGCCCCAAAGAAGAGGGAGTCAAGCTAGTCTCCAAAGCACCTGAAGGCAGGACAAGAAGCAACGGATGGAAACTCATCAAGGAGAGAAGCAACCTGGAATTAAGGAGAAAGTTCCTAACAACAAGGACAATTAACCAGTGGAACAGCTTGCCACCAGAGGTTGTAGGTGCTCCATCACTGGAGATTTTTAAGAAGAGACTAGACAGTCATTTGTCTGAAATAGTATAGGTTCTCCTGCTCGAGCAGGGGGCTGGACTAGAAGACCTCCAAGATCCCTTCTTACTCTACTCTACTCTACTCTACTCTACTCTACTCTACTCTACTCTACTCTACTCTACTCTACTCTACTCTACCCTACCCTACCCTACTCTATTATTCTGTTCTGTTCTGTTCTGTTCTGTTCTGTTCTGTTCTGTTCTGTTCTGTTCTGTTCGATTGCTGCTGAGTTGCAGCCTGGAGAGCCAAGGGTGTTCTTTTGAAAAAAAGTAAACAGCTTCTCCAAAGGCTATTTGCTGTGAGTGGGTGTGTGTCTTTTGCAGAGGAGGAAACAGCAGTGAGCCCTCTCCATTTGTAAAGGAATTGATTGGGTCAGCAGTGGAAAATCCATTTGTAAAGTTGTATCAACAAGAGCTGAGAGTGGAAAAACACTGGCGGAGAAAAAGGGGATGGGGGGGGGACCCTCACAAGTTCCCAGCAAGCTCCCCAGAGGCTTCCCAAACTAGCAGCTCTGGGTCAGTTCTGCACAAGGCTTCAGCTGACTGCCAGGAAAAAAAATGTTTATTCCTTATGCTAAACTCCTTCATACGCGATGCCCTTTTAGAGAGGGTGTTTCATTTAATAACGCTCATTATATTAGCTCCACCTAAAGTAATCAGTGACTTTGATGAGAGCCCGCTGCTGTGCTCTTTTATTTGATCTGGGAATAAATTAGCACGTCTTAGCTTTTGCTATCCTCCTCCTCCTCCTCCTCCTCCTCCTCCTCCTCCTCCTCCTCCTCCTCCTCCTCCTCCTCCTCCTCCTCCTCCTCCTCCTCCTTCTTCTTCTTCTTCTTCTTCTTCTTCTCTTCTTCTTCTTCTTCTTCTTCTTCTTCTTCTTCTCCTCCTCCTCCTCCTCCTCCTCCTCCTCCTTCTTCTTCTCCCCCCCTTGCCCAAATTGCATAAACATGAAGCTGTCACTGTCAGGAAAATCCACGGCTTCTCTCTCTCTCCCCCGTCTCTTTCAACAGCCCTCCACCCCTCTTTCCTGTTGCAGAGCTTTGATTTTATTTAAAGAGGATTTCCTAGCACCCAGCACTCCCTTTAAAGTGTGCTGAGCACATTATGTTAGCTTTCTTCTGCTGCTTGTTTCCTATGTGAGGGGGAAAGGAGGGGCAGACACAAAGTCTCCTGTTGGGAGCAGAAGAGGCCTCCTTATCTGCCAGCTTTTCCTTTCGGGCGCAAGTGACTCTATTGTTTATTGTGACTAGGAATCCAAAGTGTGAGGAGACAACCCGGAGCGGGATGCCAAGAACACTCTGGCAGGACAAGATAGCAGCGTTCCAATATTTGAGGGGCTGCCACGAAGAAGAGGAGGGGTCAACCTATTTTCCAAAGCACCAGAAGACAAGACCAAGACGAGAAAGAATGGATGGTAACTCATCAAGGAGAGAAGCAACCTAGAACTAAGGAGGAACTTCCTAACAGTGAGGACAATTAACCAGTGGGACATCGTGCCCTCCTTCCTTCCTTCCTTCCTTCCTTCCTTCCTTCCTTCCTTCCTTCCTTCCTCCTTCCTTCCTTCCCTCCTTCCTTCCTTCCTTCCTCCCTCCCTCCCTCCCTCCTTCCTTCCTTGTCTACCTTTCAATCTCTGATTTTTCTTGTTTTTCATCCTAGTAGTGCTCAGATACGATGCTGCTAATTCCCTTTTCTCCTTTTTCTTTAATAGCTGAAAGAAGACTGGAAACTTTTTTCTCTCACACAGGGATATGATTGTAGTAAGCAACCCTAAAACGCTAGAAATTACATTTACCAACGTAGATGAGCTTGCATGATTTATGATTGAACTTTATGTAATGAATGCGTACTTCATCTTGTCCCTAATATCCTACATAGACTCCCTCCAGCTCCTTTGGGTTATGGTGAGAACATCCAGAAGAAAAACCCTCTAGGCCAAACTATCTTCTGGCGATGTCCTTATATAATAAATTGTTAGTTGACTTAAGGACATGCAGCTATAATGCCAGCTGCGACATGGTGATTTGCTTTTACCTCAAGAACCACATGTAAGGAGAGTTCCAAAATGGAAATAAGTCTCTAATATGTCAACTGTGGGATCCTTGGTGCTCTCTGAGCTTGGTGGTTTTCTTGCAGATGTTTCACAGATGTGGCATCAACACTCCCAGGTGTAAATTGATGACGTCTACATCTTCTCCCATCCATGCTACTTTTGCCTGACCTATTCCAATTCGCAAGGTTTTCAGGTCATTATATCCACCTTCCCTCCATATATTTTATAGATATTGGAGAAAACTGCTTGCATGTCAAGTGCAAGCAACCAGATCCAAGGGTTTATTATGTTCTACCTATATTATGTTCTACCTTTATTACGTTCTACCTATAGTATAGGAATCTACCCAGACTCTTTGCCACACTGATGATGTTCCCTAGTTGGGTAGTGAAGTCTTCAAGAAAATCAGTTCAGAGAGTACCGAGGACACCACGTCTTGCCTTTCCGTGGGAACAACGAGGTAAGATTCCATGGAACTTAGGAGAGAGTCATGCTTAAGTCTCTTGTGGCTGAACTCAAGGCTAGTTCCCCACTTGATCCCTCCTCTTTGTCTGGCTGGGTGTTTCCCAATATCACATTAGAATTGGAGCAACACTAAAATCATCAGCCACGCTACCACTTGCCAAACTAGTGAGTTCATCGAAGCCTGGCACTCCACACAAGCAATTCCATCAATGCACTGACCTTCAACAGCCTACGAATCACTCAGAATCCAAATCATCCACACAGCCAACCAGGGACAGCACTGACCCTCAACCAACTCATGCCAATGACCCTCTCTGATGTAACCTCCCCATCACAAGATCCATCACCCTCACCGATGACTCACACCTGACCCATCAGAAAGATCCATCAGAAAACCCTCACCTGACACCTGAAGCCCTTGTAAACAGAACAATACCAACACAGAGAGTGGTGGCATTCAACCGGTTCGCACCGGTTCAGTAGAATTGGTAGCTAATTTTTTGTTGAGTTCGGCAAACCGGATGGCACCCATTGAAGCCCTAGCCCTTTTTTGCAAGGCCCAGAATGGCCCTCCGGAAGTGCATGGATACCGCTTCCGGAAGTCCGTTCTGGGCCTCAGAGGCCTGGAGGAGGCTTTCCAGGCCCAGAACGGCCCATCAGAAGTGCATGGATGCCGCTTCTGGAATTCCATTCTGGGCCTCGGAGGCCTCCCAAGCCCAGAATGGCCTGCCAGAAGTGCATGGATGCCACTTCCGGAAGTCTGTTCTGGGCCTCAGAGGCCCAGGCCCAGAATGGACTTCCGGAAGAGGCATCCACGCAGAGAACCAGTTGTTTATGTATTTGAATCCCACCACTGGACACAGACATCCCCTAATCTCCGCTGAAGATATTACCCAGCCTGGTAAAGAAACATTTGGAAACCAATCCACAAGCTCAGAGAATGTACCTTTACCCTCACAATTAGAACGTATCTATAAGAAATTCAGGTCTGGTCTATTAAGAAAAGCACCTACAGATGGACATGAGAGAGATGCACACAAAAACTGAGTGAAATAAATGGAAAGAATGGAAGATGAGTGAAGTCTCTAAACTTTTCCAAAAGCCATTGGGTGATCTCATGGCGTCAGGGTTACAGCTGGTGAGGCAGGACTCAATTATTTTCAGGGCAGGCCAAGCTGCTCTATAAACATGGAACAGATATCTCTGACTTGCAAAAGCCGAGAAAAGACAAGTCGAGAATCAATGCAGTCAAGTCATTGCAGGAAGGAAAAACAGAATGGTTTTAAAACTCCTGAGATGACATATATATGACAGGTTTCCTGTGTTTTCCAGTAAGCCGGTCTTCTGAACACTATAAGGCAACCTCCAGAGCTACATGGAATCTAAGACACTTCGACTGTTAGTGAATGAAAAATCCCGGAGTGTCAATATTCATTGCTGTGCCTGTGGTGAAGTCAGATACTTATTATCTGACTTCACTTTTTAATAACTTTTTTATTATACATTTGGAATACTGCACCCACTCACCACAATATAAAAAAGATGTTGAGACTCTGGAAAGAATGCAGAGAACAGCAACAAAGATGATTCGGGGTCTGGAGGCTAAAACATATGAAGAACGGTTGCAGGAACTGGGCAGGGTGAGTCTACTGAAGAGAAGGACTAGGGCAGTGGTGGCGAACCTATGGCACACGTGCCAGAGGTGGCACGCGGAGCCCTCTCTGTGGGCACGCATGCCGTTGCCCCAGCCCCACCTCCCCACAACCCCCTCCTCACCAGCAGCCTGCCCAGAGGAGAGGCTCCCCCAGGCACAGCCCACACAGAGCAGCGCAGCCAAGCACATGGCAGCCGGAAAGCAGGGGCAAGACTCCACGCTCACGCCTCATCACGTGCAGATGCTGCTGCGGGGTGTGGGCAGAGGGCCTGGCCACCATGGTGCTGCAAGGCTGCCTGGGCGATCTGTGGTGAGTGGCCTTGCGGGTGGGCAGAGCGGGGGGCAGAGTGGAGGCGGGCCAGGGGGCGGGCCAGTTTTTGAGCACTCAGTCTCTAAAAGGTTTGCCATCACTGGACTAGGGGGTGACATGATAGCACTGATCCAATATTTGAGGGACTCCTTCAAAGATGAGGGGGTCAATCTATTCTCCAAAGCACCTGAAGGCCAGACAAGAAACAACGGATGGAAACTCATCAAGGAGAGAAGCCACCTGGAACTAAGGAGGAACTTCCTGCCAGTGAGGACAATTAACCAGTGGAACAGAAGATGCCTTCAGAAGTTGTGGATGCTCCATCACTGGAGGCTTTCAAAATGAGACTGTTTGTCCAAAATGGTACAGGGTCTCCTGCTCCAACAGGGGATTGGACTAGAAGACCTCCGGGGTCCTTTCCAACGGTATTATTCCGTGTTCTTTATTACGCTATATTGTGTAGCTGAATTTGGAACCCCATTCATGTGTACTTGCAGGAAAACGTCCACTCCAACTCAAAAGAGTTTGCTTTCTGAGTAAATGTAGAATCCATAGGACTACCTTAGGCCAATTTTAGCCACTCCTTTGCACAAAATGTGGCCCTCAAAGCCTTACTGCTGGATGTAGTGCCTTGTTTGCTTATTTTTAAGTAGCTGTTCAAATATAATCTGTTCCCAGTTGGTGTCAGAGTTGCTAACTTTTATGGTGACAGATTAGGGACAGTCAGTCCATTCATTAAGTTAAAGGGGCAACATCAAGAGTTTCTCATGATGTCCAGCCTAACCATGGAACATACTGCTTTGATTTTAATTATTCAATAAGGAGCTGGAAAACAGGTCAGAGATACTTGGCAGCCAGAACAGATTTACTACCTAAAGTGTCTTTTTTCCCCCATTTTTAGGTTAAAAGCATGCATTGGGCTTCTGTAAACAACTTGCTCTTAGTTTTGCTTTTCAAGTCTCCCCGATGCTCATCTTTTCCATCTCTGGAAATTCTGTTTCTATCTGACACGCAGATTCATATATATATAAAAAAAGAAGGCAGAACTAGCTGAAGTTTTTTACGCTGGCTGAGGAATTCTGGGAGTTGAAGTCCGCAAGTCATAAAAGGGCCAGGTTTGAAGACCCCTGCCCTAGACCCATTCTTGATCAAGGGTCAAGAACCTCATGATCTAAACCTTGACCACAAGTGGACCTGGGCGCCTTCCCAGAAGCTGTATGGCCGTGCTGTTACTCCTTAGAGAGCATCATGCTGCTAGGGACCTCTTTGCCGTAATGCCAACGTTGTCTATCTCCCGATGAAGGCGGATTAATGAACGCAGACCCCAGTCTAGAGAACATCTGTGACCTACCTTTAGCTGCACAACTGGGGCATTGAGCTGTCTCCAAACTTTTTATCTCCGCCGTCTCTGATCTTCATCTAGAGAAGACAGCAACCCCAGACGGCTTGATCTGAGAAGGGGGGAGGGAGACAACAGCTCATAAATCTTTCTAATCCGCTCTCTTGGCTGGTTTTACAAGCCATTGGAAATATTTGCCAGGGTGTAATGGCATCTCCTCCATACTTGCATGGCAGGGGTGGGGAAACATCACTTTAGGATACTCATAACCTCCCTGTTGGAACAGCCCAGACCACAGATGCAGTGGTACTTTTCAAGCCCTGCTGTCTGGTCTTTGTTGAGCTCATTTTAGACTGCCTCCACATCAATCCCAGACAGGCTCTTGCAGAAAAGGTTGGCTTTTTTTCTCCCCCTTCCACTCCGTCTTTGGCTTTGAATTAGATTAGAAAGGGGCAGCAAAGGAGGAAGGCGGGGGGGGGGGCTTCTGATGACTTCCTGACAAACCTCATTCGTATCACTCTGCAAAATTGCAGCTAGATGGTGCCTTAGCAAAGAGAACTCATATACTGCACGCTGCACCTACTCAAAGATATTGCAGTGGGGCCTGGAACGGCAGCGACTCAAAGGATGCTTTTCTTCCAATAGCATACCATGCCTGCAGAGGATAAAGAAAAAAAAATATTTCCTGATATAGCAAAGATAAGCTAATGAGACGTCCTGAAAAGGTTTCTCGTGTGTGTGTGTGTGTGTGTGTGTGTGTGTGTGTGTGTGTGTGTGTGCGCACACACACACACGCGTATATATATATCTGTTGGTTGAGGCACCCGGTCTACCAAATATAAATCAGTCTGTTCTGCGTTTCGCTCCAATCTAGGAGCACGTTTTGCAGGCAGACGTCACATACTGTGAACACTATAAATTTAAAATTTGTGGTTGGCAAAGAGTTAGCGGCTGGCAAGATGGTGAGACAGGGCGGGGTGCAGTCATCAGGAAATTGAACCAGACTTGGTTCTTGTTAGAATTGTCAGATTTTTTTTTTTAACCTGTTCAAAGCTTTTGGGTTATAATAGTGTTTGGGAAATGGAAGGAAGAGATGCTGTGTAGGGAATGAACAGATAAGAGAGAGCTTAGCCTCCAGTTGCGTAACGGCCAGAGAAAGAAACTCAAAAAAGAACTTCCATAACGTCTCATCTTGTAGAAGATGCGGCTGAAGATTTGTCCTGTTAGACTTGCAAGATTTTGTTAATGAAGCCTTTCAATAAACTAGCATTAATTCAGATGGTCATAGTTCCAATCTAGGGTACCTAAGAAGGCTGACATTGAATGTAGGTCCAATGTAGCGCCACCCACAGTACATGACAATTGTCCAATCCAAGGTTACCCGATATATCACAAGAGATAATTGTCCATCTCCAGATAGCTCACAATCATAGAAAGCTCTGAGATGCACATTATACTGAAGGATCCATGAAAGCAACTGACCCTTCAGAGGAATTCAATTTCTTTTAAAACAGATGGATTCTGACTCACCCTAGCTGGGGGGGGGGAGCTATCAATCTTGCTTCTGTCTTGTCTAAATCAAGTCTCCATTTTTAATCCTTCATCCAGTCAAGTGGACACCGCGACATCTTCATTTGGCTTCAGACAGGAGAAAGAGACTGTGGTGTGATAAGCCATGGTTAGTTTTATAACTGCTTATTGAATAATGGTATGGGTAAAAATTGCACAGGCTCATATAACCCATAAGCCATACATCAAATATTATAAACTATGTGGGTTCACATAGCGCATTCAGCAAAAAAGATAGAAAGCCACTTTTTTTTTAGAATGGCATACTATGCAAAAAAGTGTTTTGTGTCAGGTAGTTAGATAAGATAGGATTGCAAAGTAAAGATACCATGGAATCTTGAAGATATTGTCCAGAATCACTTTTTATTAGCATATATCCGAACATAGGTTGAACCCTACAGAACATCCACACAGATAAAAAGAGTTCAGATCACTATCTGAAGGGTTCATCCATCCATCTATCCAACTATCCATCCATCCATCCACCCATCCACCCACCCATCCATCTATCCACCCATCCACCCACCCACCCATCCCACCCACCCATCCCTCTATCCATCTATCCATCCATCCATCCACTTACCCATCCCTCTATCCACCTACCCATCCATCCATCTATCTATTGATCCATCTGTCCATCTGTCTATCATCTATGGATGGTCACATGGTCATTCATGCATTCATTAGATAGGAGAAAGGAGACAGAGAGGTCCACCCTGTCTGGTGGCTGGAGGTTAAAACATCTGAAGAACGGTTACAGGAATTGGGTATGCCTAGTCTAATGAAAAAAAGGACTAAGGGAGACATGATAGCTGTCTTCCAATATTTGAGGGACTCCTACAAAGACGAGGGGGTCAACCTATTCTCCAAAGCTCCAGAAGGCAGGACAAGAAGCAATGAATGGAAATTAACCAAGGAGAGGAGCAACCTAGAAACAAAGAGAAATTTCCTGACAGTCAGAACAATTAACCAGTGGAACGGTTTTCCTTCAGAAGTTGTGGTTTCTCTATCACTGGACATTTTCAAGAAGAGACTAGACAACCATTTGTCTGAAATGGTATAAGACCTCCTACTTGACCAGGGGGTTGAACTAGAAGACCTCTGAGATCCCTTCTAACTCTATTATTCTATGTTCTACCCCATGAGGTCAGAACACTCAACACGCGCATAAAAAGCAAGGGAAGCTTCTATCACTTGCCACAGCTGCCTTCTTGACATTTCTGACCTCTAAAACAGGAAGGGTCAGCAAATGGAAATAGACAGGAGAGCCATTAGGAAGGCAAATGTTGATAATCCATCGGTTAGAAAAGTCATGAAGTAAGATACGGCTGTAAACAGAGCTGACATCTCTCTGGTAAAACATGGAGCAGTTGCCCGTGATATGAGTGGTGCCACAGTTCCGACAGCAAGAAAGAGGCCACTTTTGTGAAGAACATCCTCAGTCTGGAAACAGCCTGAGGTAAGTCAAAGAAGCAGAATAAATGATGATCAATAAGTAAAATGGTGCAGAGTTTTGTCTGGCATGTCAACGGGTAAGAAGTGACCAAATCCAGGGTTTAGTCTGGCAGAACTGGAGTTACCACGGTGCTTAACTTTTATTTCCTGTTAATGTCAGTTCACAGAAGAGCAGAAGAATACCCTTGCTTGAAAACTAATCACATCTCTTTTTTCCCCTAAAAAAAAAAATATTCTTTGTTTTGCTCCGTGCTCTGTCTGGGCATGTGTCCTTCCATTTTTATTTTTATTTTAAAGAATACTTTTATGGCAGTGATGATGCTCGTGTGATAACTATTTTTCTAAAATCCTAAAGTGTGCTTTCCACTTTGATCTAATGTTAACTGCTGGCAGAAGCCCATACAGCGATTTCAGTTACTTCCTTAAGTAATTTGGACCATATTCCTTTTGTTGTTATGGTACGTTTCCTTTTTCGGAGAGCGGTGGTGGGAGATATTCTGTTTTTCATTTTTTTTCTCTCTCTCTTTCTTTTTCCAGAACAAGAATATCATTTAAAATATCGATGCAGCCTTCTCTTGTCCACATCAGGTTCTTTATCCAAAGAAGAAACCATGTTCTTCATTTATATATATAAAAAAATACATCAGGAAAAAGTACAATAGTAAGGGATGACAATCCCTCTATAATGCCTCTTTTTTTTTGCTTTTAGCAAAAAGAAAAAAGAAAAAAAGAAAAAGACCAATGACATCATTGCTTTCAGAGTCAGCTCCATGTGAGCTCCTCAGAAAAGCTTTTGTTCATTTCTAATCTCCTAACCTTGTCAAGCTTTAAGGGAGAGTCAAGTCAGGCTATTGAGAAACTGCTTGTGGTGTCAGAAACCAGAAAACATGATTTCAGCCAGGATGAAAACAATGATTTGCTTGTTGCTCTGGAACCCGGCCACTCCCCTCATCACAAATCTAAATCTTCCCAAACCTGATTTGAGGCTCAGATTCTGTGGGATCTGAGGTCATCAGCCGAGACAACCACCATCTCACGTTGTTCACGTCCACAGGCCTGGGGAATGCAACCCAAAGTTTGTCAGCGTTGTGTCTTTGTGGCACGTTGGATGGCAAAATCCCAGAAATGTCTCTTGTCCCATCCCTTTGAACCCTGCGTTGATGTTTGAAGAGAAAGCAGGGTGACCAGCAATGAGATAAGAAGATCATATCTACACCATAACAATGGTGTAGTACAGGGGGCTGAGGAATTCTGGGAGTTGAAGTCCACAAGTCATAAAAGGGACAAGTTTGAAGACCTCTGGGGTAGTAGATTTATTTATTTTTTTCCTTTTGCGAAAGGCATATTAAGAAACAAAGCAATCATTTAAAAACTGGTTGAAACTGCAGAGGTTGCTGCTGTCACACAACAGTTTGAGAGTGAGGTGGGGGAAAGCAAAAATTTCACACAGCCAACCCAGATTCAAATAGCAGATATTTTTGATGCTGAAAGATTGCTTCTGGCCCAGTTAGCCTGGTGGGAGCCATTTGCAGTGTTCCTACTGCCGAGAAGCAAAAACATTATTCTTTTGAAGAGGAATGTTGTATGTTGTGAACTACATATAGTTCAGCTTCTGCAGACTGGGCGTGTGCCTCTTTGCAGGGACATATGGTAACCAAATGTTAGACTCTTATGTGAATCAGGAGCGGAAAAGACACTTTCTTGGAAATACTGGAGGATTTCTCCTCTGAAGAGTTCCTACCATTTATGAATCGGCCAAGAATCTCCCAGAGTTAAGCCCAGAAAGTTGTGTAGCTTAACTTGTGCAGGAAACGACCTCAAGAACACTTTCCCGAGTTCCTTCATGAGCCCATTGCTGAATTTCTTTGTAGCCCCTCTTCAAGATATAGCAATTGGATTGATGGAGTGCCCCGAAGATGCCCCTTTTTTCCTGGAAAACTTTTCATTTCTCATCCAAGTGAAACGTTTTCAAGGAAAAAACCCAAGAAAGTCCCGTTGCCTTTGGAAAAGCATCATCGGGACAACCATGAGCATGGATGATTGAGAATCTCCATAGATAATTGATTGATTGATTGATTGATTGATTGATTGATTGATTGATTGAGAAAAAGAGAATGATTCCGTGACTGAATGATTAAGTGATCGAGGGATTGATATAGCTGCCTATCTCACATATATGACTGTAGGTGGTTTACAATAAAATACATACATACATACATACATACATACATACATACATACATACATACATACATGCATACATTTAATAATGTTAAAAACAAGAATCCCGGGTATACACATCATGTGGCAGTAATAAAAGTATCCGAACACCAGGATAAAAATCTTAAACCAAAGCTGTTTTTTTTTCAATCTTTTTTATTATTATTTTTTCATCAATATATGTTAACTTTTCCAATCAACAAGTTGTCTGGAGTTTGCTAAGCTAATAAATGTTCAATTCCTAATCCTTCATTCTTTTCTCTAACCAAGAATAAAATAAATTCCAAATTTGATAGTCGTCTGTATCTTCTTTGTCTTTCAGCCTCATAGTTAATCTGTCCATCTCTGCACATTCCAATATCTTCCTGATTATTTCTTCCTCTGATGGCAGTCCTTCATTCTTCCAGTATTGTGCAAAAATTATTCTTGCTGCTGTGGTAATATGTAGAATTAAGTATAATTTCTGCTTATTAGTCTTTTCAGACATAATGCCTAGTTAAAAAAGTTCAGGTTTAAAATCCACTTGTTTGTCCAATATTTTTTCTAACCACATATGTATATTTTTCCAATAAGCCTTTGCCTTCCCGCATGTCCACCAAATATGATAATCCGTGCCTATATTATGTTTACATTTCCAACATCTATCTGACATGTTTTTCAACATTTTTTGCTAATCTTGCTGGTGGAAGGTGCCATCTATAAAACATTTTATACAGATTTTCTTTGTATGAAGTTGACATTGTTAATATTTATAGTTTCTCTCCCATAACATTTGCCATTTTTCTAATTCTATATTATAACCAACATTTTTGCCCATCTTATCATTGTTTCTTTCACTTGTTCACCCAAAGCTGTTTAATCTACAAAAGTACTAAGCTTTCGTCGGCCAAATTACTGACATCGTCAGAGTATAAAAATGCCAGATCCGGGAGTTTGTTTATATAACTGGCTGCCTCTGTGCTCTAATCCTTGAATGGGTCGTTGGTCCACTCATTACTACTGGCCATGCTGTTCTTAAAGCACATATAAAGCACATAGCAGATAGCCTTCATCCAACCAATTATTCACACATTACAACTTGTGGGTGCCACTGCAGAAAAAAAAAAACCTGGGCCTCACCAGCCAACACTCCCTAGATGTGATGGAATGTAGTTTGGATTCCCAGGAGAGAAGGGAGAGATGATTCAAATAACTTGTGTGATAAAAAGGGGATGAAGACAGCTCCTCCCTAATAGTTCCCAAAGTAGTCTACTTCACTTTGGCAAGATTTTGTCTACCGTTGTGAAATAGGGTTGCGCGACCGCAGGACACTGCAAGCGTCCATGAATGTGGACCTGTTGCAGAGAGCTTGAGTGTGGACACCTGAACACACAGAGCTGGAACTTTGGATCTGGGTCCTAAATCCCCTTTTCCAGGTCCATCATAATTTTGAACAGTTGCTAGGCAATCAGTTGTTAAGTAGAGGACTATGTGTATTCTAGTGCTCCTTAAATACAGATTTCATAGTATTCTGGCTGTCCAGTATCAGTCCTTAAATTGCAACAGTCCAAGTTTACGAGCCGGTTTTCCAGGCACAACCTTTGCAAAATGAAATCATTCTTTCTACTCACAATTGCACTAAAACTGTTTATTGCAGCCTACAGCCAGTTAAATCTAAAAAAAAAAGGGAGGAGGAGGAGGAAGAAGAAGAAGAAGAAGAAGAAGAAGAAGAAGAAGAAGAAGAAGAAGAAGAAGAAGAAGAAGAAGAAGAAGAAGAAGAAGAAGAAGAAGAAGAAGAAGAAGAAGAAGAAGAAGAAGAAGAAGAAGAAGAAGAAGAAGAAGAAGAAGAAGAAGAAGAAGAAGAAGAATCAGGAATAAAAAAAGCGTATGAAGCTAAGCATTAAAAAAAAAATACACGGGAGACAAATTCCTTGTGTGTCCACCCACACTTGGCCAACAAAGAATTCTATCTTCTATCTTCTAAGACCCTACTTCCTGATTTGTTTCTTTGAAATGCACTTTTTTCCCTTTGCGGTGGAAAAATGAATTCCTTCCTTCACCATCTGCCTGAAGTGGTACAATCCATAAAAAGAAGAGTTGTGCCCTGCGATCAGTTGCACGGGTGTTCACGTTCCACACGCTGCCCGTCCTGATGCATGATTTATAACTGCTTTCTCCAGCAGGGGCTGCAGAAATAGACGAGCCGCTAAATCCAGTGTAATCTCAAGCTCAAGGACAGGCCCATGGCAGCCTAAGGAAGATGGCTGCAGTTTATTTACATATCTATCTTTGCATTTCCGCTGCGTGCCAGAGGGAGCCCCCTGCAGCTGATAATGGCAGTGAAACAGCAGGAGCACAGATTGTAAACTTCATTGAAAAATAAAATCAAAATACGCCACCGAACATCGCCCCGGGTTGCCAAGTCTTAGTTTATGACCTCCATGCTCAAAGCGTTTCCCAGGCAAAACAATTTGAACCAACTTCCTACATGCAAAGCAGAGCCGTCTCTAATTTGGAAGATGGGGGGACGCTTTAAAAAAAAATATGGTATCCCCCACAGGGAAACAATGCCTTAACCTACCTCCTCTTCCACCCAGATTTTCTCCAGTGGGGATAATCTTTTTCTGGGTTGAGCAAATGGAACCAAATAATGATTATGGGACTGGAGATTCTCAACCACCCAGATTTCGGTTGTCTCAAAGGTGCTTTTTCAAAAGGCAACTGAACCACCACTTTTTTTTTTTTCCTTTCCTTGGAAAGCTTTCACTTTTCATCCAAGAAGCTGAACTGAAGAAGCTTCTTGGATGAGGAGCGAAACGTTTTCAAGAAAAAAGAAAAAGAAAAAAGAAAGACCAGTTGACTGTTGGACAAAGTCTACTTTGGGACGACCATACCTGGCTCACTGAAAATTGCCCTTGGACAATTCTCTTCTACAAGTCCAAGTCTCCATAAAAAGTGACAGGTTTCCATGCAATTTGTTATTTCGCCTGGTTTCACTGGAAGGCTTTCCCAGTTAGAGTTCATCAGCCACAATGATCACATCAATGTCAGCCCTCACAGAGTTTCAAACAGAATAACAGAACAATAACAAAGTTGGAAGGGGCCTTGGAGGTCTTCTAGTCCAGCCCCCTGCCCAGGCAGGACATCCTATACCATTCCACACAAGTGGCTGTCCAGTCTCTTCTTAAAAACTTCCAGTGATGGAACATTCACAACTTCTGGAGGCAGGTTGTTCCACTGGTTAATTGTTCTAACTGTCAGGAAATTTCTCCTTAGTTCTAGGTTGCTTCTCTCCTTGATGAGTTTCCATCCGTTGCTTCTTGTCCTGCCTTCAGGTGCTTTGGAGGATAGCTTGACTCCCTCTTCTTTAGGGCAGCCCCCTGAGATATTGGAAGACTGCTATCATGTCTCCCCTCGTCCTTCTCTTCATTAAACTAGACCAGGAGTAGGCAACCTTGGCTCTTTTATGACTCGCGGACTTCAACTCCCAGAATTCCTGAGCCAGCCATGCTGAGGGGAAAGGGAGAGGTTTCCAAGCTGAGCCATGCCAGCTCAGGAATTCTGGGAGTTGAAGTCCACAAGTCATGAAGGGACCATAGTTCCCCCATGCTGGCTCAGGAATTCTGGGAGTTGAAGTCCACTAGTCATAAAAGAGCCAAGGTTGCCTACCCCTGAACTAGACCTGCCCAATTCCTGCAACAGAATAAGTGTGCAGAATATGGTTCCCTGCAATTGTCTATGGAGATCCTCAACCATCCAGGTCATGGTTCTCCCATGGGTGCTTTTCCAAATGCCAACTCGACTTTCTTGGGTTTTTTTTTCTTGAAAACATTTTGCTTCTCATACAAGAAGTTTATTCATTTCTGACTGAAAGGTGAGGAATAGAAGGACATGATTTGAAATCTCAGCTCCTTCAGTTGTTCAACCAGCAAAGCTCGTTTGGTGTCACATATGGATGGTTTGGGTGGATTGGTTTGTAACTTATCATATTGGGCCAAGCCTGATTGCTTGATTAGTTCATGTTTCAATGTATTTTGTGTCTCCGAAAATGGGTTAATTCAGCTGAAATTAGTGTTGAGCGAACACTGCCATACTGGAAAGAAAGAGAATAAACTGCCTTTGGATACACAACCCAGGTGTGGTTAGGGCAGGAAAAAAAAGCAGAGAAAAAGAGTAGCTATTACTGCAGAAATGTCACGGTTCCTTATGGGCAACAATAAATGGGTACATTAGGAAAAGAAAGAATGTCATTTGATTTCAAATAAAACGCCCGGAGTTCCATAGATGTGGATTCATCTCTGCTACAACCTTAGACAACTCATTATTTGAGAAGGATTGTGCAGTCTTGTTCCTCAAATATTTAGCATTACGCTCACAGTGTGTTTCCCCAGGAAGGTCTTTTGTCAACTTGAACATCAGCGTTTCCTCCAGAGGAGAAGCAACCATCTGCTGGAATATCATTATTATCCTATAACGGACCAAAATGACAGTCTGTCGTGAAACATATTTTCCTTTCCCCTTGACTTCTCCCCACCAGGTGCAACTTTGCATTTCTGGGGTCAGGGAAAGACAAAACAAGCTAGGGAATGTGATGTCAACGAGGTAAGTCTGCCTTGAAGGCTCCTCCAAATCAACGTGATGTTGGAAAAGGATCTGAGAATACGCACCCCGTTCTCCAACAACTGAGCAGGGTCAGGCCTGGTTACTAGCTGGTTGGGAATAGCAATAGCATTTAGACTTATATGCCACCCAATAGTGCTTTGCAGCCCTCTCTAAGTCGTTTACAGAGTCAACGTATTGCCCTCAACAATCTGGGTCCTCATTTTATTGACCTCAGAAGGACGGAAGGCTGAGTCAACCTTGAGCTGGTCAAGACTGGCTGTGGGCAGAGTTAGCCTGCCATACTGCATTCTAAGCACTGTGCCACCATGGAAAGAAGGAAGGAAGGAAGGAAGGAAGGAGGGAAGGAAGGAAGGAAGGAAGGAAGGAAGGAAGGGAAAAAGGGAGGGAAGGAGGGAGGGAGGGAGGGAGTGAGAGAGGGATAGCACTAACACTTAGACTTATATACCGCGTCACAGTGCTTTACAGCCCTCTTAAAGTGGTTTTACAGAGTCAGCCTGTTGCCCTCCACAATCTTGGTCCTCATTTTATTGACCTCAGAAAGATGGAAGGCTGAGTGCATTCTAATCACTGGGCCACCATGGGACAATTCAATAAATACAAAAGTTAAATTAATTTCGATGGAACTGTGGCCAATAATAGCAAAATAAAGAAAGTCAGTCCAGAAATAGAAAAACTGCAATAATTTCGATGAAAATGTAGCCGCTAATAATAAAACTAACTGAAGGAAACAATTACTACAGCATTAAATTGTCCCACGATGAGTTGTCCCTTGGTCCCAAGAGTATTCGTTGGCCTGGAACAAGGGCTTAACAGAATGGGAAAAATCATGGATACCATATCAGGGCTGCAGACATCCAGACCACCAGTAGAGGGCACCAAATTAATTTGTAGTCAGAAGAATATACACTAAGGAATACATACCTTCAGAAGCAGAGGACATGACCCCAGCCAGATTAATTCACATTTTGAAGTCTCACTGGTTTCAGTGAAAATAAATATGGCACATTCTTAACATGTTATTGAAAGAAAAAAATTCAGGTCCAATCCAAGCCAGGAATAAACAAAATGGAGACTGCTTAGGAAAGAAAGTTCTGTTTATTGAAGAACAGAACCAACAGCATGTGGTTCTGGGAAAGCTGACAAAATGGAGCTGGGAGTGGTGGGTTTTTATACCTTCTTTGGGCTTTTTATTTGAGGTGCTTCCTGTTCCTGTGGCTTTGTATTTGAGGTGCTTCCTGTTCCTGTGGCTTTGTAATTTGATCTGAGCTTCAGTGTGCCCTTTTGGTATTCTAATGGTGGTGGGTTAATCCTATTATGTCCTAAAGGCCATGTCCTGCTTCTCTGGGGCTGCGGCTGAAGGCATTTTACTTACAAATAGGTGGCCCAGTCTTTCTGAATAGGATTATCAAATCTGCATTTCCTCAGAGCCGGCCTGCTCAGTTTCTGCCTGGGGAAAATTGGACAGAGAAGCCTTTTAAGATTTTTTTCCCCTCCATTATTCTTTTGGGGAAATATAATATTCTGCCTTATTTTTTAATATCCCCTGAAATATTTCCTTCTCTAGAAGGAAGGATGGGTGCTGACTTCCAACAATGTGTTTTCAAGTGAATCTGTCTTCCTTCGGCATGATCATATCCAAATTAAATTCAAAGATGCAGTGAATGATACTCCTATTCTATTGTATACTAAGGATTTTAAATCTAATTGTTGGAAGCAGGTTATAAACAAAGTTCTGGTTTATATCATAGCAGTCTGGCTTGGCAAATGAAGATAATTAATGGCCTCATTTTTCAGTTAACAAAGAATTAGAGTGTTGCATTTATTAATGAAATATGCGGTCATAAATAGTTACAGATTGCAAATGATCCTGTTGCAAGCCCCATTGTATCAATTCTGGCTGAGTGTTCAAGGACATAAGCACATTTTGAAGATGGGGGAAAAATAGAGGACTTTAAGAAACATGGCGGTCACACAGTGCCACCCAAAAAAAAAACACCCCAAAACAAAACAAAAAAAAAACAAGAAAGAATTAAACAGGTGAGGGAGGATTACCAAAGCTGGCTTGCAACCAAACAGAGAACCACTAGGTGACAGCAAAGAGACATATAAATTTTTTAACTCTTTTCTGCCACCTACTGGATATCTAAAGTTTTGCAGCCTAATTGGTAGATTACAGAAGAGGATAAATGGAGCAGGTGAGTGATCTAAATACGATTGCTTCAGTTCAGGTCAAATGACAAAGGTAAACGGTTGTTATTCTTGCTTTCTCTCATTCTCCATAGAGTAAAGTTCTCAAAGTTCATAAATTACATTTGCACAATTCATATTTGCTCAGGTTCTTCCTTGACTAAAAATATGTAATTCTAAGAGGCCTGGTAGATCATCTAACCCAGGGCTTTTCAACCAGTGGTACGGGTACCACCTGTGGTACATTGGCACCTGGCAGGTGGTACGCGACCATCCTAGAAAAGTGGTAGTGGGGGAGGGGAATGAGCTGAACCGGTGGCAGCACCGCACAAGCCCGAGCGAGAGATGGCTGGAGCTGCAGGGCTGTCAGGGCTCAGCGGAAGTGCCAGGATGAGCGCTTCTTTGGGACTGTCAGGGCTCAGTGGAAGCACCAGGATCAGCGCCAGGCTTCAGCTGGAGCTCGATGCTGATCCTGGTGCTTCTGCTGAGCCCTGAAGAAGCACCAATCAGCTGGAATGTTGCAGCCTCTCCAGGGTCTTGTGATTTACATTCAGATGCTTGGCAACTGATTCATATTTATGACAGTCACAGTGTCCCAGCGTCATGTGAAGTGACCAAAACCTGCTGCAACCACCCAGCAGACGGGGGGGGGAATAAAAACCAAACACCCCACCACCACACTCCCACTGCCAATCCTCAACAGAAATGCTCACAATGAAAACCTCGGAAAGGAGGAAGAGCACTGCCGGGTGGGCAGGCGGGTGTCTTGCTCGGCTGTGGCTTGGGGGGCACTTTTTTCAGTGCCATTGTAACTTCAAACTGTTGTAAGTCGAGGACTACCTGTACTTTATCAATTTTTTCTTTCTTTTTTTTTTGGTCATCAAGTTTTTGACACCTTGCTAGGCGACTGGTGGTACTCGGATGTTGCCATATCCTAAAAGTGGTACAATGGGTGAAAAAGGTTGAAAAGCCCTGATCTAACCCACTTACAGACCTTTTGGGGCAATTACCACCCCAGAGATGATGGTCAAGTTTCTCCTTGTGAGGGATAACTTTTCCACTCTCAAAAAACCCTCATCTGATATTCAATCAACAACTGCTCTCTTGCAACTACAGTCAAAATTAAATACTTTAATCTTTTTGACACTGGCTTACATGTTTAAAGAGTGTTAGCAAGTCGCCAACATCACTTTTTTTTCAGTTCCTTTATCTGATTGTCTCTTGCTGACCACTTAGGAGTCCCGCCCATTTCATACATGTAAGCCCCTGCAATTTCTTCCTTAGAACATAAGAATATAAGAACATAAGAAGAGCCATGCTGAATCAGGCCAAAGCCCATCGAGTCCAGCATTCTGTGTCACACAGTGGCCCACCAAATGTACATGGGGATCTTGAGCAGAAAGAGAAGGCAAAACCCTCCCTTTCCCTTGACCCCCAACAAATGGGACTCAACGACCCTCTGGGTGAAGAAATATTTCCCTTTATTTGTCCTCACTTTCTTAGCTATAAGCTTTAGGGAGTGCCCCCTTGTCCTGGTATTGTGTGATAGAGAAAAGAATTTTTCTCTATCCACCTTTTCTATCCCATGCATGATTTTATACACTTCGATCAAGTCACCCCTTAAACGCCGTCTTTCAAGGCTGAAGAGACCAAGGCGTTGCAATCTGGTTTCATAAGGGAGGCGCTTCATTTCCTTGATCATTCTTGTTGCCCTTTTTTGCACCTTTTCCAGTTCCATTATATCCTTCTTGAGGTGCGGTGACCAGAACTGTACACAGTACTCCAAGTGTGGTCTCACCATCGATTTGTACAGAGGCAATACAACACTTGCTGACTTATTTTCGATTCCCTTCCTAATCATGCCAAGCATGGAATTTGCTTTTTTTTTTTTTTACTGCTGCTGCACATTGGGTTGACATCTTCATCGAGCTGTCCACCAAAACCCCAAGATCCCTTTCTTGGGTTGTCTCAGAAAGTTTGGTCCCCATCAGTTGGTAAGTATAATTGGGGTTCTTTGCCCCGATGTGCATAACTTTGCACTTGTTTAGATTAAAATGCATTTGCCACTTTGTTGCCCACTCACACAATTTCAAGAGATCCTTCTGGAGCTCCCGACAATCAGTTTCACTTTTCACAACCTGGAACAATTTAGTGTCATCAGCAAACTTGGCTACCTCACTATTAACTTCTACATCCAGATCATTGATGAATAAATTAAAAAGTAAAGGTCCCAAAACTGAACCTTGGGGTACACCACTTCTCACTTCTTTCCATCCGGAGAATTGTCCATTTATTGCCACCCTTTGCTTCCTACAATTTAGCCAGTTACCAATCCAGGACAAGACCTGTCCTCTAATTCCGTGGCTGGAGAGCTTTTTTAGGAGCCTTTGGTGAGGAACTTTGTCAAAAGCCTTTTGAAAGTCAAGATATACAATATCAACTGGGGCCCCTTTATCTATGTATTTATTTACACCCTCAAAGAATTCTAACAAGTTAGTAAGACATGATTTGCCTTTGCAGAAACCATGTTGATTTTCTTTCAGCAATGCCTGTTTTTCTATGTGCCCTGTAATTTTATCTTTAATAATGGTTTCCATCAGTTTGCCTGGAACTGAGGTTAGACTGACTGGTCTATAGTTTCCTGGATCACCTCTGGATCCTTTCTTGAAGATCGGGGTTATATTTGCTTCCCTCCAATCCTCCGGTACAGTGCCTGATCTTAGAGAAAGATTGTATATTTTAGCTAGAAGTTCAGCAATTTCACACTTGAGTTCCTTGAGAATTCTAGGGTGGATGCCATCTGGACCCGGCGATTTGTTGACGTTTAGTTTAGAAAGGCATGCAAGAACATCTTCCTTGTTTATCTCTATCAGGTTTAATTCTTCTATTTCCCTCCCTGGGAAAACTAATTCAGTGGCAGGCAAATGTTCTCTATCCTCCTCGGTGAAAACGGAGGCAAAGAAGTCATTTAGCCTCTCAGCAATCTCCTTGTCTTCTCTGATTATCCCCTTCTGACCATTGTTATCAAGTGGCCCAACTGATTTTCTGGTTGGGTTCCTGCTTCTGATGTACTTAAAAAAGGTTTTGTTATTATTTTTAATATTCTTGGCTATATGCTCCTCAAAGTCTCTCTTGGCTTTCATGACTATCGCCTTGCATTTGGTCTGCCAGAGTTTGTGATCCCTCCTGTTCTCCTCGGTAGGAAGAGCCTTCCATTTCTTAAATGAGTTTTTCTTCTTTCCAATAACCTCCTTTACCTCATTCATAAGCCATACTGGTATCCTCTTGGACTTTCCAATCCTCTTTCTTCTTTTAGGAATGCATTTTATTTGAGCCTGCTGTAACGTATTTTTAAACAGTTTCCAAGCATTTTGGAGGGATTTGACTTTTTTTACTGTTCCTTTTAGTTTCTTCTTTACTATTTTCCTCATTTTGTCAAAATTCCCTCTGTGAAAGTTTAAGGTCTCTGTGTTAGTTTTCACTGACAATTTGCTATCCATGGTTAAGTTGAAGGTTATTGTGTTGTGATCGCTGGTTCCTATGGGCTCGGTTATAAGGACATCATGAACCAAATCCTGTGCGTTAGTTAGAACCAAGTCCAGGATCCCCTTTCCCCTGGTAGGTTCCATGACCATCTGCTCAAGGGAATAATTGGCTAACATGTCGAGGAACCTTGTCTCTCTTTCATGTGTAGAACAAGAATTTACCCAATCTATTTGGGGATAGTTGAAGTCCCCCATTATGACTACCCTATTTCTTTTTGAGGCCTCCTTAAATTGATTTTCCAAATAGCAATCTGCCTCTGGAGTTTGGTTGGGAGGGCGATAGCAGATCCCTAACGTCAGATTAGTTTCCTGTCCTGGGATTTTTATCCATAATGTTTCTGTGGGTGAGTTTGAATTTTCTTGAATTTCGAGTTCATGAGATTCTAACTCCTCATTTATGTACAAGGCCACGCCACCACCATTTCTTCCTATCCTGTCCATCCTATACAATTTGTAACCTGGAATCCTTGTGTCCCATTGGTTTTCATCTGTCCACCAGGTTTCTGTTATGCCGATAATATCAATATTATTTTCCTTCACCAAGCATTCCAATTCCCCTATTTTTGCTCGAATGCTTCTAGCATTTGTGTACAGACCTTTATATGTAATTTTCTGGTGCCTTCAGTTCAGAAGCGATGATGACCTCCTTGAGCATCGGAATTTTGCTTGGAGAAAGTCATAAAGTTTGACATAGGCAGGGGATGCTGAAGAAATAAAAAGTAATTATTGTCGGCATTGAATGGAGGATCCCTTTTTGTTTACTCAGCTGAGAGGTCCCTACGGTTTGATTTGACCATTTTAACTGTGATTTGAAGAGAGCTTAAATGAGTACAATACATCTGAGTGAGAGAATTATAAGAATTTTCTTCTAAGCAGAAAATCTCTCTAAAGTCATTCTCACTGAAATCGGGGTTGAATTCTCCCAGTGTACACATGTTGATTAAAAGGATAGTTGGTATAATTAAAATTAAGATGATTCCCAACTTCAATCAGTTCTGGGCAACAATAATCCAAACAACCACAAGGGGGCAGAAAACCGTTAGATTTTATGTACGTTTTTGCTGCTCTCTAGTGGTGACTCACATATTTACCATCTGGAACCAGCAGAGCTAAACATAAATATATTTGGTTTCCTAGGGTACAATCTAACTACTGCGTTGAGTAGAGTGGGAATTCTGCCATGAGAGCAGGGTTTCCTTATACATTTGCAGGGATTATTTGATTGCCATGGAAACCAAAAAATGTCAACAATTAAGTATCGGTTCTAAAAACTGGCACCCAAAATAATAATAATAAAAGATAACAGGGATCCAATGAAGACTCCTGTTCATGTTTGGACCTGTGAGACAAAAGTAGGACAGTAGAATATGGAGAGAATAAAAGAGATACCTTTTTAATCCTTGACGTAACTCATCATTACATTGCGTCATGCAACAGACAACTTCACGGACTGCAGAGATTCTGCAGTGAGTGAGAACAGAATCGTCTTCATAGGAAAGTGAGAAGGGTAACTTTTTTTTTCAAAGTATCATCTGGATGACCCATGACCAGAAATTTTCAGAATTTTAGAGACAAAAGACAAAGAAACTGTGGGCATAAAGATTTTAAAAAAGAGACTTATGAATTACGAGCCTTTGCAGATAAACTGATGCTGATTTTAGAAGAGCTTTTAAATGGAATTGAAATATTAATGGTATTTTTTTTAAAAAAATGGTGCATTAGCAGAATTTAAGATTGACAAACAGAAGACAAAGATGTTGACAAAGAAATGAAGCTAGAAATAATAAAGAACTGATAAACCAAATGATTTTTAAGACTGAGAAAATAAAATACTTGCATATTAGCAGGATAATAAAAAAAGAAGAAAAGAATAACAGAGTTGGAAGGGATTTTGGAGGTCCTCTAGTCCAACCTGCTCAGGCAGGAAACCCTGGCCTATACCATTTCAGAAAAAGGGCTGTCCAGTCCCTGCTGTCCATATATGAATTGTATAATGTTTCAAAATAATGATGTTAAGACTTGGAATAAACTTTTAAAAAGATATGTTTGAGGTTGAGAGAAAACACAATTACCTCCGTTGTGGAGAATATCTATGATTAAGAGGAATGTTTTGGCTAGAATGTTATTTTTATTTCAGACAATATTCATTTTGACATCTCGTATACCAATTAAACAATGACAGAAAGACATATCTAAACTTGTGAGGTAGGGGAGAGAAAACCTGAGTTAAATATAAGGTGTTGATATAAAAGAAAGAGGAGGGTTGGGTTTACCTAATTTGAAATGATACTTTGCAGCTTATTGTTCAGTTTGGGTGAGATAATGGATGTTGTTGAGAAACAACAGACTTCTAGAATTAGAAGAAGATGACTTGAGAGCTGAGTGGCGTGGATAATTATGGTAAAACAAAGCTATGGTTGATGCAGTTTTTAAAAATCATTTTTGTTAGACGTGCCATATTGAGAATATCTGTTAAACCTGTATTTATTGTCCCGAAAATGTCTTCGTGACTCACAGCACCAGAAGCATTTTTACAGAAGAGAAAGGGTAAATGAGTTCTCGGAATAGGGCGGCATAGAAATTTAATAAATAAATAAAATAATAATAAAATAATGCTTAATTTATTCTGAGATATTGGGATTTTGTCAAGAAGAATGTAAAATAAACATATAAAAAAGAATAAGCAGTAGAACAATACCCGTATCCGTGGGCTTCTAAAGCACAATTATTAGAAAGGTTTAAAGCAGTTCAAGGCTTTGAACCTTGTAAGGGTGATTTTGAAACAGAATTGTGGACAAATGATGAACATTTCATTGCTGAAATGCATAAACCTTTAATCGAAATTTGAAACAGAATTTTAACATATGTTAAAATGGGCTAAAATTTTGGTTATAATATACAGATGGAACAGAGGGACAGGTACCTGGTTGAAAGGACTGAAATACACACCACAGTAGGGGCCAAAGTTGTGGAATCCTTTTGGGAAAAGTGTACAGTAGAAATGCCACCTTTGGTTCAGTTTCCACTCATTTTTATTCTAATTTCTTTAAAACTGTAGCCTTGTTCACTTAATAATACTATTTTACATCGCTTTCTGGGCGACAAGTCAACTCTTTGCACCATGACTTTAATTTTATTACGTTTTACAAGCTCACTCAATGAAAGAACACGAAAAAACCCCAACCAACTTGATAGCGATCACATAACACACTGACACATGTCCTCCTCTCAGCTGCAATACATGACATCCATCACTGACTCCTACTGTGATCTGATTGGCTCATGGCCAAAACAAGATGACACCTGATTGGGTCTCTAAACGCTCACGCTCATTGGCTACAATCGGATGAAGGAAAGCTACCTGAGATCAACCTGAGCAAGTTGTGTTTCCTTTTTCTGGTTATTTGGCTATAGCTTTTCATAGAATATAGTAGAGATGATTGAACAAGCTTTGTTGCATTACATTCTTGATTCAATTATCTTTCCATTGATATATAATTGTATGGTACTACTCCCAAAAAAAGTGGTGTTATTAGCCATCAAACCTCAAAAATACACTTTTCCCAAAAGGTTTCCACAATTTTGGCCACTACTGTATAAGTGTTTTTGTTTTGTTTTGGCTCTAGCCAAATTATCTTTATCTAACTGTCCTTTGGAGATTGTTTTTTTTATACAGCATTTTCTGAAGACGAGTCTGGTTTTATAAATGAGCAGCATTGCGTCCTTTTGAATGAGACTCAGTTTCCCTAAGCTACACCTGCAGGCCGTTTCGGTGGAGAGAAGAAAGCAGAGGTTTTTGCCATTTCTTTTTTTTTCTAAATAATTCTTCTTAGTTTTTAGCATCTCCCTTAACATTTTTAATGAAGCTACATGAAAAAGAATTACAATAAATAAACACAGGTAACATCATTAAGCAATGTGTTGCATTATTTTAGGATGCCTTGCTGTAAATGTTTTTAATCTGTAAACAAATCCTCATGGCTTTATCTGTGCAAAACAATGCATATTTGCCAATGTTTTTATGTCACTAAAAATACCAGCTCATTGCTTCTTTCTTTCCACGGTCTCGGTAGTAAATATTTCCGAGTGTGTTTTGACTTTCAGCAAATACTAGGATCATGGTGAAATTAAAGGAAGTGTTTGTTTATTTATTTCGCAGCCAGAATGTATCCATTTAAAACTGATTTCAGTGTAATTTATTCTCAGTATTAAAACTGTCTTGTTATTTCTAAAGAAGCATCTGTCTGATCAGCTTAGTACCTACCAAACCATGCTTCAGGAGGAGGGCACGACAGAATAAATTATACTACATTCAGTTACTCTTCAATTGTCTCTGTTGAACAGGTCAAGCCCCTTTCCTGTTAGTTGCTCCTACTGAATTGCAGCTCCTCATTTGTCCCATTCACATATTTTGTGAAGTATTTGGGAATATTTTATTCATATAGCTATCTGTTAGCTAGATAGCTACATAGTCAGATTAGACCAGTGGTTCTCAACCTTGGGGTTGCGACCCCATTTGGGGTCGCGAGACCATTTCGCGGGGGTCGCCGGGCACCGCCAGCCGCCATTTTGTTTTTTTTATTTTTATTTTTTTTTAATTTTTTTTAAAAAAAATTTTATTTTTTTTGGTGTGCACGCACCACGCACACTCAGATCCGCCCGTCGCGCCAGAAAATTTTTTTAAAAAAAAATTAAAAAAAATAAAAACAAATTAAAAAAAATAAAAACAAAATGGCGGACCGCAACGGGCGGATCCGCGCATGCGCGGCGCGTGCGGCGGGCCGATCCACGCAGGCGCAGATCCGCCCATCGTGGCCACCATTTTGTTTTTTCATTTTTTTTTATTTTTTTACAATAAAAAATAAAAAAAACAAAATGGCGGCCCGCGACAGGCGGATGTGCGCATGCGTGGCGCGTGCGACGGGCCGATCCGCGCATGCGCAGATCCGCCCGTCCTGGCCGCCATTTTGTTTTTTTTTTATTTTTTAAAAAAAAATTAAAAATTTTAATTTGCGCGCGCCCCCGGGTCGGGGTCGTGGCGCGCGTGGGCGGGGCAAGTGGGGTCTCAACCTTAGAAAGGTTGAGAACCACTGGATTAGACAGATGATAGCTGGCTAGATGGCTAGCTAGAAAGCTAGATAGATGATAGATAGATAACTAGATAGCCAGAGAAAGCGGATGGATGGATGGATGGATGGATGGATGGATGGATGATTCTATCAAGCCTGATGGCTTGGTTCAAGGTCCCACGGCCATGATGGGCAAGAGAGATATGGATTGAAGGCACGATTGTCCCCCAAATTTAGCTTAAAGTGGGTTTTATCTAGGCCAGTAGTTCTCAACCTTATCTTCACCGCGGACCCCCTTTAAATACCTTTTTGTGGCCATGGACCCTGGCCACGGAGCCCCAAGACTTCACTCAAGATTTAACTCATAACATTTTTTTCAAGCCTTCATGGACCCCCTATGACAACATCGTGGCCTTCTAGGAGTTCAAGGACCACAGGTTGAATAGGTAAGTTCACAGGTAAGTTCACAGGTTGAACTTACGGGACCGCCTTCTGCCATATACTTCCCTTCGACCGGTGAGAGCGCACAGGGTCGGCCTCCTCCGGGTCCCGTCAGCGAAACAATGTCGTCTGGCGGGCCCTAGGGGGAGGGCCTTCTCTGTTGTGGGCCCGCCCTCTGGAACCAACTGCCCCCTGAAGTCCGCGTTTCTCCGACTCTCCCGGCCTTCCGAAAGAATTTAAAAACCTACCTCTGCCGGCAGGCCTGGGGATGATTGTTGATTGTGGTGTGACTGAGGAGTATGTGTGGGGTTTATTTTTAATGTTTTTTCGGATTTATATTGAATTGTTTATTTGTATATTGTGAGCCGCTTCGAGTCTGCGGAGAGGAGCGGCATACAAATCCGAAAAATAAAATAAATAAATCCCTGATCTGGGCTATTTATTGTTGTATTTTAACCAAAGTTGTTATTGCACACTGCCCAGATATTCCGATTTCATTCCTTCATCTTGTTAGGAGGAGGTGGAGGAGGAGGAGGAGGAGGAGGAGGAGGAGGAGGAGGAGGAGGAGGAGGCAGCATCAAGAGGGGAACTAGCCTAGACCAGGGGTAGGCCATCTTGGCTCTTTTAGGACTCGTGGACTTCAACTCCCAGAATCCCTGAGCCAGCCATGTTGAGGGGAAAGGGAGAGCTTTCCAAGCTGAGCCATGCTGGCTTAGGAATTCTGGGAGTTGAAGTCCATGAGTCATGAAGGGGCCATAGTTCCCCCATGCTGGCTCAGGAATTCTGGAAGTTGAAGTCCACAAGTCATAAAGGAGACAAAGTTGCCTCCCCCTCCTCTAAACTAATAGTCTACATTAATTAACATTAATTATGCTTTCATATGTTCCTCTAGATCAGGGGTAGGCAACCTTGGCTCTTTTATGACTGGTGGACTTCAACTCCCAGAATCCCTGAGCCAGCCATGTTGAGGGGAAAGGGAGAGCTTTCCAAGCTGAGCCACGCTGGCTCAGGAATTCTGGGAGTTGAAAGTCCACGAGTCATAAAAGGGCCAAGGTTGCCTACCCCTGGTCTAGACTCACTATGTAAAGACAAGAGGGCAAGATCTGATTCTCTCCCCCAATGCCTTTGAGCCTTATCTGCTCTTCCCTTATCTGGGGAGATACCTGTATTATAGGCAGACAACAATAAAGTACTTAGTTTGAACTCTACACATGGGGGTCTCCTTGTTCACACCTGACACATCTGGACAGAAGAATGAGATTTATGGGGATTGAAACCAAGAAGCTTTCTTCTTCTTTTTTTTCCAAGTTTGTTTTGTTTTCCATCATGTAGTTTTTTTAGCAAGGCTGGAGAAAAGCGTATTCCTGATGGCAAGGCAACAGGGACAGGACACAAATTTGACATTCGTTTGTGTGTTTGCTTCTCCAGCAGTGAGAGCTAAGAGCAGCGGAAATGCTTTGTGGACCCTATTGGGAAAAGCATCAGGACCTGTTTCGTTTTTTTTCTCTCTCTCTCCATCTCTGGGTTTTTTTTTTGTTTTGTTTTTCATCCATCCTTCTTTCTTCTCTTTAGCCCGGATTTCTTTCTTTCCTCATCCCCTGTGATCGAGTCTCCTATTACGAAACAGGGAGGCCAGAGAAATGGGCAAAAGCTGGCCTTTTTTGTTTCTTTTTCTTTTCTTTTTTTGGCTTCTCTCTCTCTCTCTCTCTCTCTCTCTCTCTCTCTCTCTCTCTCTCTCTCTCTCTCTCTCTCTCTCTCTCTCTCTCTCTCTCTCTCTCTCTCTCTCTTTAACTTTGCGGTCTGTGGCAGAAATGGAAATCATTAATTAAATGAGCAAAGGAACAAACAGATCATCGGAGCAGCTTCGGCTTCTGTGAGAAAACCGGCAGCTGGCTGTTTCTGCTTTTTCTCACCTCTAAAGGGAATCAATAGGACTTTAAACTGATTTCCCCGATGGCTACTATTCTTCTGTAGCATGCCTGTCACTGCAGCCATTCCATTAGCTTGTCATTCCTGCATCCCTACCTCCTCTTTATCCTCCCTCCTCCCTCCACCACACCAGCCACTCACTCCCGGCTTCTCCGGCTGGTTTTCTCTGCCACTGCCACAAACATCTGCAGACTCTTTTTTACGCCTCCCCGCTTATCCTTCAGCTTCTTTCTCTCCACCTCAGTACACTACTGTGCCCTCACAGTGCCGGTTGCAATTAACCAACCCCCTCCTCAAGCAGGAAATCCTACACCATTTCAGACATTTGGCTGTCCAATCCCTTCACGAAAACCTCCAATGATGGAGCATCCCCAATTTCTGAAGGCAAGTCGTTGCACTGATTAATTGTTCTCACTGTCGGGAAATGTCTCCTTATTTCTAGCTTGGTTCTCTCTTCCGTTTCCATCCATTGCTTCTTGTCCTGCCCTCAGGTGCTTTGGAGAATAACCTGACCCTTCTTTGTGGCAGCCCCTCAGATACTGAAAGACAGATCAGTTCAATTGTCCATCTCATCCAGCATTTTCTTTCCAACTATCCATGGATATATCTTCTTCTTCTTGTTGTGCCCTATCCATTATTGGACATTGGCGATCAAGTTGGCGATCCTGTTTTTATCAGCAGCCGCACGAAAAAGTGCTGCTGACTTTTGTCCAAACCAGCCCCTTAGATTTTGAAGCCATGATGTTCTTCTTCTGCCTGGACCTCGTTTGCCTTCAATCTTTCCCTGGAGGATGAAATGGAGTATGCCGTATTTCTCTGGGTGTCGCATCACATCTCTGAAATATTCTAATTTTCATTTTTTAATTGTTTTGATGATTTCCCTGGGCTTTCCCAGGCGGCGTATCCCCTCCTCATTTCTGATCTTATCAGCCCAGCTTCTACGTAACAGCTGCCCGTAAATCCACATTTCAGATGCTTCTGGTCTCTTCAGGTGGCCTCCTGTCAGAGACCAATGGATATATATATTTTGAAAAAGCTTGCAGACAAAGAGATCCAGGCTAACCCTATCTTTGACTTTAGGTAAAAAGCCGATAGCCACCAATTTCTGCCTTCTCCTCTACTGATCTACCCATACAATTAAACCAAGAAAGAGAACTTATTTAAATCAAAAGTAAAGCTGGTGGATATAGAACACAAAAACAAACAGAGCACATTGGGGGGGATGTTCCCTAGATGTGAAATGTCCTCCTTAGGGAACTAAAGTGGAGATCCGTTCATACTCCCATACCATTCAAAGGGGGTTCATCCCAAAGTGCATAGCTAAATGTCTATGGAGATTCTCCGTCATCCAGAAAGCACAGCTGCACAACACAGTCCTGTCCGTAGTTCCAAGAAGGGTCTACACCCATCTGCACTACTCAGGTGACCCTGAGGATACAGGTAAACCTTCAAATGGCCTCAATGACTCTCCAAAAGAAGGCGAATGGCCAGCCGTCTGCAAGG
Source organism: Bothrops alternatus (assembly GCA_034064705.1). Taxonomy (NCBI): domain Eukaryota; kingdom Metazoa; phylum Chordata; class Lepidosauria; order Squamata; family Viperidae; genus Bothrops; species Bothrops alternatus. Next base: position 48,499 of record JARGCV010000497.1, on the reverse strand, counting down.
AGTATAAATCTTTCTATTCTCCACCATCCAGACAGAGCTGAAGAAGCTTCTAGGATGAGAAGTGAAACGTCTTCAAAGAAAAACAAGAAAGTCCAGTTGCCTCCTGAAAAATAGCATCTTTGGATTCGCTGGGAGGTGTTTCATTACCCAACTAGGTGACATCATCAGCGAGGATTGGGGGACGGGGGTTTATCATGTTTGGGGATTTGCTTCTGAGTATTCTGATTTCACTCTCTTTTTCGTTCTACAAAATTCTCGGACGTTTCTGCTCCCAGGGCATAAAGTCATTGGCACTGCTTCCCTTGGGATTGAATATAGAAGCCAGGGAGACTGAAGATCCTGGAAGAGAGAACTGGACCATGAATTACGGGACACTTGGCAATGTCTAACTGGCTGGCAATATTTGGTACCTGCATAAATAAGGTTAAAAAAAATAGATTGTACAGTCAGCATAGTTTATATTCTTTCTGTGCTCTTTGCTAACTAAGGGAGCTTGCAGTTCAACAAGGTTGTCTATCATATCACACCCTGCAACGTAATGGCTTTGGTTACAAGGTGCCTAAGTCTTTTGGTCATAAATGAAACCCATCTCAGGTTAACGACTATGGGTTTGCAGTTATCGCTCGGCTGAAATATTAATAAAAATAATTTATGTCATGTGACTGGTTTTTAACTAGCAGCTTTCAAGATGTTAGCTCAGGATTAGAAAAAGACGCACATTTATAAATTATTGGCCTGGAGAGCAAAGGCACCCTATACTTCAGGGAGCACTTTTCCAGCTCTTTAAAATTAATTTATTGTTATTCATTCAAGCCCTCTGCAGTGTAAACCTTTAGCTGTAAATTTGGCCCATCATCCGACATGCCATTAAACTAAAGTGGGGCCCTGTGCAAAGGCAGAGAATAAAACCTGACAGCGAGAACAATTAGTCAGTGGAACAGCTTGCCTAAAGAAGTTGGAGATTTTTAAGAAGAGATTGGAGAGTCATTTGTCCAGGATCGTATAAGGTTGGACTACACCATTTCATACAAATGGCTGTCCAGTCTCTTCTTAAAAACTTCCAGTGTAGGAGCATTCACCGCTTCTGGAGGCAGGTTGTTCCACTGGTTAATTGTTCTCACCATCAGGAAGTTTCTCCTTAGTTCTAGGTTGCTTCTCTCCTTGATCAGTTTCCATCCGTTGCTTCTTGTCCGGCCTTCAGGTGCTTTGGAGAATAGATTGACTCCCTCTTCTTTGGGGCAGCCTCTCATATACTGGAATACCGGTCAGGTTGTGTATAAGTGCAAAAAAGAGAGAAGCTGGAGCTGGTGTTATTGAAATTTATTGAAAGCCAATTTCACTGTACACATGTTATACTTTGATAATAAAGGGTTTATTATTTATTATTAACTGTGCTTATCAAGTATGAATATAGTAGATTCATTCTCTAGGCCAGGGGCCCTCAACCTTGCCAACTTTAAGACTTGTGGAGGTTGAGGACCCCTGCTCTAGGCAACCATTGAGGTGAGTTTGGAGAAACTATTCAAAGACCATTCCAACAACATATACAACAATATTCTTTAAGTCCAGGAAAGAGGGAAAGCATTAGGACGAGACTGGATCCTCCCTGATTTATAAATTTATAAAGGGAAGGAAAAATATAGTCACGCTTGTAAGCCTCTCTTACAGTAGCCTGTGTCAATAAAGAACAGTATAGCTGTGGGAACTGTTTCCTGGTTTGGCCAACCTCAATGGATTGACAAATACAATGCTGGATGAAATTGATCTCCACCCATCCTTGAATTGGCAGAAAACTACACTGGAACGAAACATTTGACTCTCATTGCTGATCCCTCTGTGGTTTCCATGGCCTCCATTCATAGTCACTCCCAATCTCCTGACTTCAAGTAACGAAACTGGACAATTTTTTTTTACATATTTTGAGATTGTCCTTGCATCATGCTGGAAGCCTGTAAGATTATTTTAGTGCGGGTTTAGTTAAAAACTTTCTCATAGCAATAGTTTCCTGCTTGATTGGGCAATCTGACTTGGCCAAGAGGGAGGAGGAAGAATTCGATGCTTTTACTATAGGGGTTTGGGTGGGGTCTGGCCTAAGCTGGTCTTGCTTTCATTAGTGCCGAACAGATGTACTCAATAAAGTTTTACATTAAGAGATTGGAATGTTTACTTGGTTGGGTCCATCAGTCTGAACCTTGACGTTGGGTTGGGAAGGGGAGGTTGACAATATCATGGGGACAGAAGGGATACCATTCAGGATGTGTTTGCATCCTGACTGGTGCAAATAGGGACCTGTCTTAAGTTAGGCCCATGGACAGACCAATGTACTTCAAGTCTAACCAGGCACACAACACACAGGACACATTTCATCCCCTTAATTATCCTTCTCTCTGTGTAACATGATGTCGTATGCTGTATGATCTGAAGACCATCTTGAGGACATGAGTTTGGAGATACAATAGATCCTGTAGTCTAGGGGTAGGCAATCTTGGCTCTTTTATGACTCGTGGACTTCAACTCCCAGAATTTCCTGCGCCAGCAAGGTTGCCTACCCCTGCTCTAGTCCAGTCTTGACAACACCTGCAATGCTATTTGTTACAACTAGTTCTATGACAGGTGGCTGCTACCTACTAGTTAAATGCCTCCAGTGATGGATAGCAGAATAACAGATTTGGAATGGATCTTGGAGGTCTTCTAGTCCAACTCCCTGCTCAGGCAGGAGACCCTTCAGTCCTCCTCCTCCTCCTCCTCCTCCTCCTCCTCCTCCTCCTCCTCCTCCTCCTCCTCCACATAACAGAATTGGAAGGCATCTTAGAGGTCTTTTAATCCAACTTCCTGCTTTCAAAAGCACATTCTCAGCTCTCCAGGTTGCAACCCAGCAGATGCAGGCGACCCAATCAGAATAGAGCTGGAAGGAACCTTGGAGGTCTTCTAGTCCAACCCCCTGCTCAGGCAGAAAACCCTATACCTTCCAGACAATTGGCTATCCAGTCTCTTCTCAAAAATCTCCAGTGATGGAGCATCCACTATTTCTGAAGGCAAGCCGTCCCAGTGATTAATTGTTCTGTTGGGAAATTTCTCCTTAATTATAGATTGGTTCTCTCCTTGATTAGTTTCTATCCCTTTGCTTCTTGTCCTGCCTTCAGGTGCTTTGGAGAATCGGTGGACCCCCCTCTTCTTTCGGGCAGTCCCTGAGATATTGGAAGACGGCTATCATGTCCCCCCCTCATCCTTCTTTTCATTAAATTAGATATACCCAATTCCTGCAACCGTTCTTTATAGGAGCCGTGGTGGCGCAGTGGTTAGAATGCAGAATTGCAGGCTAATGCTCCCCACTGCAAGCAGTTCGATCCTGACCAGCTCCAGCCTTGACTCAGCCTTCCATCCCTCCGAGGTCAGTAAAATGAGGATCCAGATTGTTGGGGGCAAATAGGTTGTCTCTGTAAACCGCTCAGAGAGGGCTATAAAGCACTGTGAAGCACCATATAAGTCTAAATGCTATTTCTATTTCTATACATGTTAGCTTCCAGTCCCCTAATCCTCTTAGGAAAGCACACCACTTCCAGATGTCATCTGTGATCTGGTGGAAAGCTCCTGTTAAGTCTTTCTGAGAGCTGAAAACAATAAGTGGACTGCGTTGGCAATCTCCAACATGGATTGCCCAGGCTATTCACATTGTTCACTCCATTGTAATAGTCAGAAATTGGCAGAATCCAGGATTATCAGTTATGAACAGGCTCATATGAATATTGGCATCGCTGTGAAGCTTTCCCCACATCTGGAGATCTATTCCTGAAACACACCCTTTCCGTTTTGCTGCCAGGAAATGTTAATGACCGTGGTGCTGTTTCTTGTTTTCTATGGTGCAGGAGCAATTAATTTTATACTGTTTGGGAAAACACTTTCAACATAATACATTTTTTTTTTATTTAAGATCAATAGACGTCAGTCGATATGGTGTAAGCCCAAAGAAAACCAGAAAGCTCCTTTTAGAAATACGGACAAAGTGTAGAGGTAGCCGCGGTCTCTGTTTCATCTCTTTATAATTAAGAAAGCGATTAAAAAAGGCTGGCCTTTGCACTTACAGAAACAATTAGTTATTTTATTCAATGTTAACACAATAGAGGAAGGGCGATTGGTTCTTGTCACATGACCCAGGCAATCAATGGCAGATATTCTTTTGGAAAAGGTAGGTCACAATTCTTTGAACTCTATTTATAGCAACACATAACGTTTTCTGATAAGGATCTAGGATCTAGTTCAAACACCTTCAGATTATTAAAGCATGGATATAGTGAATGTCCACCTTTTGGGCATTACTCACCTCCTGCCATGAAGGGCATAAAAACGATACCGTAGTAACCATGGGGAAATTAAATCTTGTGTGTTCTTATTAAATGTAAACGGGCAATCAATTTTTTTTTAAGTCTGCATAAAGTCTTAAGAGCAGGGCTTTCCAACCTTGTCACCCATTGTACCACTTTTAGGATATGGCAATATCCGAGTGCCACCAGTCGCCTAGCAAGGGGTCAAAAACTTGATCCAAAAAAAGAAAAAGAAAAAAAGTGATAAAATACAGGTAGTCCTCTACTTACCACAGTTCGCTTAGTAACTGTTCAAAGTTACAATGGCACTGAAAAAGTGCCCCTCCCCCAAGCCACAGTGGAGGAAGACACCTGCCTGCCCGCCTCACGGCGCTCTTCCTCCTGTCCGAGGTTTTCATTGTTATGAGCATTTCTGCTGAGAAAGCGGGGGTGGGGTGGGGGGTGTTTGGTTTTTATTCCCCCCATCTGCTGGGTGGTTGCAGCAGGTTTAGGTCACTTCACATGACCCTGGGACAATGTGACCGTCATAAATATGGATCAGTTGCCAAGCATCTGAATGTAAATCACAAGAACCTGGAGGGGCTGCAACATTCCAGCTGATCAGTGCTTCTTCTGGGCTCAGCAGAAGCGCCAGGATCAGCACTGAGCTCCAGCTGATTGGTGCTTCTTCTGGGCTCAGCTGGAGCCTGGCGCTGATCCTGGCACTTCCACTGAGCCCTGACAGCCCCGAAGAAGCGCCGATCATCTGGAAAGCGGCACTGATCCTGGCGCTTCCGTTGAGCCCTGAGAGCCCTGCAGCTGCAGCCATCTCTCGCTCAGGCTTATGCGGCGCTGCCACCGGTTCAGCTCATTCCTCTCCCCCACTACCACTTTTCTAAGATGGTCACATATCACCTGCCAGGTGCCAATGTACCACAGGTGGTACCCGTACCACTGGTTGAAAAGCCCTGTCTTAGAGAACACATACAGGAAATACACAGATTTTCTTCAAGGCAATTGGTCCTTCACCTGGCTTTTAGATTTTTCAATGATGCCTTCATTTCTCAATGATGCTGTTGAAAGTGAGGGATCCAGCCACCTTAACTGCTATTGCTACAGCTAGGTAGGAGAGAACCAACCTAGAACTAAGGAGAAATGTCCTGACGGTTAGAACAATTAACCAGTGGGACAGCTTGCCTCCAGAAGTTGTGGGTGCTCCAACATTGGAGGCTTTTAAGAAGAGGTTGGACAACCATTCCATGGAAATGGTCTAGGGCAGGGGTTCTCAACCTTGGCCACTTCAAGACTTGTGGACTTCAACTCCCAGAATTCCTCAGCCAGCAAAGCTGGCTGAGGAATTCTGGGAGTTGAAGTCCACAAGTCTTGAAGTGGCCAAGGTTGAGAACCCCTGGTCTAGGGTCTCCGGCTTGAGCAGTATTAGAAGACCCCCTAAGACCCCTAACAATTTATGAATTGTTCATAGGGACCAATGCCTATGAATAGCCCCATTCATTTGGAGATGTATGGATGAATGTGTCCATTTTTTTTGTTATAGAAATGTATGTAACTAAGAATACTTGATTGTCAACTAAAATAGCAACCATGTGCCAAATTCCCCTTGTCCTTGGCCTAACAGCTACGTCAACTTTAATCCTACTGTTATTTTGATATACCTGTCCCTTGCTTGGAAGGAAAACCAGAATAATGTCAAGACATGGATTAAATTAGGACTAGCATATCTGAGCTTCAGAGATGGAAACAAAGAGAGATATTTTGCATCTCTGTTCTGCTATCTGGTGATCTTTCAGATGTTTGCAGGCCAGGCAGTGTGACCTAGTTAAATAAGAACTAGACTAGGGGTTGTCAACCTGGGCAGGTTGTGTGTAGAATTTCAGAATTACCCAGACAGCTAGTCTATAAAATAGGGGAAAGCTCAAAATAGAGCTTATTCTTGACATAAAAAAATAATTTTAACATGGCTGTTAAAATTTAATGTTTACACCTCAGGTGTTTAAAAAGAGGGAAAGCTTATGAAAGAGCAGCTCTAGGGCCACGTGAAGGGTTGATTTGATTTGAAGAACTGATCAAACTGGAATCAAATCAGCCCTTGGAATCGAATGCCCAAATTGGCTCTGATCAGATTTGAAGTGTCAAATTGAATCAGGAGTTTCTGAAACAGTTCAAATATTTAACGCTTCTCCTGGCATAGTGACGTCTCACATAGTCTTGCAAGGATCTTTTCACATATAGACAAAACTGAGCAGAGATTGAGGTTGTGAAGGTGTCTGTAATATTGACACGAATATCACGTTTTCCTTCACAAACCCTGTTTTGGGGAAGGGCTTGCTCACACTTTTCCATTCCATATTTCTGTTCTGTTCTGTATTGTTCTGCATTCCATTTCATTTTACAAAGAGGATTAGGGGACTGGAGGCTAAAACATATCAGGAACGGTTGCTGGAATTGGGTATGTCTAGTTTAAGGAAGAGAAGGACAAGGGGGGACAGGATAGCAGTCTTCCAATATCTCAGGGGCTGCCCCAAAGAAGAGGGAGTCAAGCTATTCTCCAAAGCACCTGAGGGCAGGACAAGAAGCAACGGATGGCGACTCATCAAGGAGAGAAGCAACCTAGAACTAAGGAGAAACTTCCTGACAGTGAAAACAATTAATCAGTGAACAACCTGCCTCCAGAAGCGGTGAATGCTCCAACACTGGAGGTTTTTAAGAAGAGATTGGACAGCCATTTGTCCGAGCAGGGGGTTGGACTTGATGACCTCCAAGGTCCCTTCCAACATTATTATTATTATTATTATTATTATTGTTGTTGTTGTTGTTGTTGTTGTTGTTATTGTTGTTGTTGTTGTTGTTATTGTTGTCATTGTTGTCATTGTTATTCTATTCTATTCCATTCCATTCTATTCATTTCCTATTCTATTCTGTTCTGTTCTGTTCTGTTCTGTTCTGTTCTGTTCTATTCTATTCTATTCTATTCATTTCTATTCTATTCTATTCTATTCTATTCTATTCTATTCTATTCTATTCTATTCTATTCATTTTCTATTCTATTCTATTCTATTCTATTCTATTCTATTCTATTCTATTCATTTTCTATTCTATTCTATTCTATTCTATTCTATTCTATTCTATTCTATTCTCCATTCTCAATTCATTATTTTCCTATTTGTTTTCATTTCTTCCAGCAATAAAACCATTGCTTTTCCAGAGAGGACCAATTGTGATTCGTAAATTTGCCGGATAAACTATTAAGGGTGCTATTGTAGTTCCTCAGGATGGGTTGATGTTGCTGCTTTGTGCTTTCATTTTGTTACCAACTGCCTAAAGTTATCCAGATGAGGCAGCATCCAAATATGGGGAAAATATATATATTCTGCCCTAAATACAAAAAATCTTTAGGAGAATTTTCGGGGTGGAACCTCCTCTGTTGTCCAGCCAGGTGTAAATTTGACTGTCCCCTAGAATCAACATTTCCTTTTAGAATTGGTTGAATTCTCAGGGAGGTAATTAAAGGAGACGTGAGCAATGAAGCCTTGTCAGCTCTCAGAGCCTGTTGTCAATGAACCACATGTGGTCCATCAGCCTTTTAAACAACAAAACAACAGGCAGCAAAACAGACAGATCCAGTATCCACCAAAATAACTAAGACAATTAAGCAGAGATTGGGGAAGCTAGCTTGTTCTTCTGGAGAGCGCCGGCAATTTCCAATTGTGGGCAGAAGTTGGGAGTGTTAATCAGGTATTTAAAGGGGTCTTTATTGTTTCATATCAGATTTAAATAATTCTCATTTCATTTGCCCACCCCTCCACCCTATGGCAATATGCACCCATGAAGGTGTGGTACAAGGAAGAAGGAGAAGAAGGAGAAGGAGAAGAAGGAGAAGGAGAAGGAGAAGAAGAAGAAGAAGAAGAAGAAGAAGAAGAAGAAGAAGAAGAAGAAGAAGAAGAAGAAGAAGAAGAAGAAGAAGAAGAAGAAGAAGAAGAAGAAGAAGAAGAGGAGGAGGAGGAGGAGGAGGAGGAGGAGGAGGAGGAGGAGGAGGAGGAGGAGGCGGCTTCCATTGTCATATTATTATTATTGAATGAAATCTAACAGGGTCCAGGATCCCTAACAAGAACAGGACACTTCCTCCTTCACCAAGAAGTGAAGACAGTCTTCCAATATGGAAGGGGCTGCCACAAAGAAGAGGAGGGTCAGCCTGTTCTCCAAAGCACCTGAAGGCAGGACACGAAGCAACGGATGGAAACTCATCAAGGAGAGAAGCAACCTAGAACCAAGAAGAAATTTTCTGACAGTGAGAACAATTAAACAGTGGAACAGCAGTTGTGGGTGATCCAACACCTGAGGTTTTTAGGAAGAGACTGGACAGCCATTTGCCTGAAATGGTATAGGGTTTCTTGCCTGAATAAGGGGTTGGACTAGAAGACCTCCAAGGCCTCTTCTAACTCTGTTATTCTGTTAATGGGTGGAAACTAATCAAGGACAGCACCAACCTGGAACTAAGGAGAAAATGCCAGACAGTGAGAACAATCGATTGGTGAAACATCTTGTCTTCAGAAGTTGTGGATGCTCCATCACTGGAGGTTTTTTAGGAAGAGACTGGACAACCATTGGTCTGAAGTGGTATAAAACAGGGGTCTTCAAACTTGACTCTTTTATGACTTATGGACTTCAACTCCCAGAATTTCTCAGCAAGGTAGGCTGGCTGAGAAATTCTGGGAGTTGAAGTCCACAAGTCATAAAAGGGCCAAGTTTGAAGACCCCTGGTCTAGGGTTTCTTGCCTGAGCAGGGGGCTGGACTGGATGACCTCCAAGGTCTCTCCCAACCCTGTTATTCTGTTGAGCTGAAGGATGAAAATGACCTCTGTTTCAAGCCGTTGCAAAGTATTCTCAGAATGTTAAAGAATGTTACCAGGGTTGCTATTATTAGCATTACAAGCAAATAAACACTGTATCAATTACACTCGTTCTTTCAGGATTTGGCCAAAAAACGAGGTCTATTTAGAGAATTCAGCCAGGGAGCACCCACAACCTCTGGAGGCAAGCCATCCCTCTGATTAATTGTTCTCACTGCCAGGAAACTTCTCCTTAATTCTAGGTTGCTTCTCTCCTTGGTTAGTTTCCATTCATTGTTTCTTGTCCTGTCTTGTTCTTTGGAGAATAGGTTGACCCCCCTTCTTTGTGGCAGCCCCTTTAATATTGGAACACTGCCATCATGTCACCCCTGGTCCTTTTCACTATCCTAGACATACCCAGTTCCTGAAACCATTTGTTGTATGTTTCAGCCTTCAGCCCTCTCATTATCTTCTTTGCTTTGCTACATCTCATCAGGGGCCTGGACTAGAAGACCACTAAGGTCCCTTCCAGCTTTATTATTACTACTATTAGTTCTAGTACGGTAAGTAACCTAGTACTAAGTTCAGTGCCCTACTGAGTTTTGATGTGGTTTGCCTGAGCTTGGCTGATCCTCTTGCGTTACCCCAAATTATTGTGTTTTGCAGCATGATGCAAAAGCAACGCAACGTATTCCATAAGCTATTATACGGTAAAAGCAATCCATAGTAGTGCCACCTAGGATGAGCTCATTGGTCACTTCTCCCATGCGTTCTTTCCAGCGTTAATATTGGTAGAATCACATTGCAGGCATCTCTAAACCAGGTTCTTCAAACAGCTCCAGAACCAATTCTAGACACCTGAGTTCTCGAGCCACCATCTGGGTTCGGTGGCTAAAGCGATCCCTGTCGCACTCCGCGTTCGAAACTCTGAGTTTTCTACTTGCTACGTCCCCCCCCCCCAAAAAACTCTGCAGAGTTTGTGAGCAATCTGTTTGCCCCGCTGACAGAATTTTGACTTCTGTCTCCTGGGTTTGAAATGATACAGCATTTCATTCTCTGGTTCTTAGAGGGGGAAGATGGCTTTCAGCTCCTCTGCACATCACCTAATCTGCAGTTTATGCTTCGTGATTATTTTTAATGCAAAATTACTTCCATTTGAGTACAACTTGCAGATCCTTGTATAATATTCAAATCCTCCCTCCCTCCCTCCTTCCCTCCCTCCCTTCCTTCCTCCCTCCCTTCCTCCTTCCCTCCCTCCCTTCCTTCCTCCCTCCCTTCCTCCCTCCCTTCCTCCCTCCCTCCCTCCCTCCCTCCCTCCCTCCCTTCCTTCCTTCCTTCCCACTTCTGCTAATTCCAATTTACAAAGCCATAGAGAGCCTTTGAAGATCCTTGCAACTCTTTTTGCATGCATAATAGCTGAAGGAAAGGAAGCTGAGCCGGGCCACTGAGAACATGTTTGCCTATTTGTTTGCAGATGAAGCCGTCTGGTCATTTCTCTTGTTTCCCTTTTAGATGCAGGGGAGCTGAGAGTTTAAAAAAATATTTGGTGTTTCAGGACTGGGTCCTGATCTTCGGCATCCTGTTCCTGGTGCCAGTCTGTCAGATTGTATTTCCCACTCTGTTTCTGGGAAATTTGCCAGCATGTTGTCCTTTCACAGTGACAGCTAGCTACAGGAATTCCTCTTTCAGAGTACAGAATAACAGAGTAGTCCAGTGGTGGCGAACCTTTTAGAGACCGAGTGCCCAAACTGCAACCCAAAACCCACTTATGCATCGTCGGGTGGCGGGTGGGTGTGGCCCAATGGCTGGGTGTGGCCCATTGGGGTGTGTGGCCCATTGGGTGGGTGTGGC